>CAUYQU010038772.1:0-81498 GCA_963574635.1 Cheracebus regulus
CACACTGGCACCCAATTATCTTCTGCTCTGTAAGACTCACGGTTAGCACAGGTTTCAGTCCATACCTATGGAGGGAGCCCAAGAAGTTCAAGGTCTCTCTCTAGATTACAAGTTACTTAAGGGCAGGGTCCATGCCTTACACGTCTCCCTCCTTTTTTTTTTTTTTTTTTTTTTTTCTTGCTCTATTGCCCAGGCTGGAGTGCAGTGGCACCATCTCAGCTCACTGCAACCTCCACCTCCCGGGCTTTAAGCAATTCTCCTGCCTCAGGAGCAGCTGGGATTACAGGCACGCGCCACCATGCCCAGCTAATTTTTTTTGTATTTTCAGTAGAGACGGGGTTTCACAATATTGGCCAGGCTGATCTCGAACTCCTGACCTCAGGTGATCCACCTGCCTCAGTCTCCCAAAATGCTGGAGTTACAGGCATGAGCCTGTAAGACTTTGTCTTACAATTCTTATATTTCCCTCCTAAAGGCTAGCCCAGAGGGTCTACCTGGCTGTGCTGCCTGCTTAATAGTCTGACACCAAACATCGAATGCATCCACACAGATCTCACCAACTGTGTGCAAATCCTTTTCCTGGCTTGGGAAAGGCTAGCGAGTACTCCAGTCCTGCTTCTCCCCAGCAATGTAGGAAATGGTACCTGGCACACCAGAGAGTTGAGTAAAGCTGACCTCTTTTATTGAAACAATTGTTATGGAAACATTTTCAAGACAGAAAACCTTGCAACAGAACACTTCTAACGTCATATAACCTTTCCTGGATGATTCAGAGGTATCATTCTGAATAATGACTGAACATTGCAGGCCAAGGTTATGGCCTCAGCATTGTCTGAGGCTGTCTGCCCGGCACTGTGCTGCTGGGCGTGCTGGGCTTTGGAGTTCTTGGGCTACTTTTCTTGCTTCCAGTGTCCACCTGTCTGTGAAGCTACGCGTTGTCTCTTCTTACTGGTGTCTGCCTCTGGAAGTGTGACTTTCTCCCCACTAAGACTTACTTCTGATCTGTTGGGAGCTAGAAGTTCTAGTGATCAAGTTTGATGTAATGAAAAGAAAATATTCATAACACTGGATCGCACATATAGAGTATTTCTATCTAGCAGACACTATTCTAAGAGCTTTTTGTATATTAACTCACATATTTGGTCCTCATGACAACCCTTTAAGGCAGGTGCTATTGTTATTCCCATTTAGCAGATGAGGCCCATAGAGGCTTTATACCCTGCTCAAAGTCACATGGCGAACAGTGGTGAAACTAGTATTTAGACCTGGGCAGTCTGGCTCTGGAGTGGAAGGTCACAGCCACTGCTCTCTACTGAGTCTGATTACAACTGGTTATAAGCGGACCTTGACTTTCAGCCATGGAGTTTTGACATGCATTGTGTTCCAATCCATCTGAAGAGTGTGAAATAAAATTATGTCACAAAGCTTGTAAATTACCTACTTTAAAGAGACAAAGAAGGTTCCAGTTTAAACATTATTCCTCCCAGTCACTTGCATCATATAGTAACCACCATCTTCCATGCAGTTAACAGAGGAAGAAATGTTGAAATCTACCAGTTTCAAACAGGCTCAAGCTTTTTGCAAGGCAACGTTTGAGGACTAAGTCTGAAGTCTTGCACATATGCAAACGTGCTATGATTTATGAAATGATTTGTTTAAAGAGCTTTTTAATTTCATAGGAAATTTCTTATCATTTTTTCAATGACTTGAACCTAAAATGTCATTACTATCATATAGGAAGACACGTTTCAAAGTGAAAAGCCATTGACCTGGAATAAGAGTAAACAGGTCTGAAAGAGTGTTGGGCTGTCTGATGATTAGGCATCTAAAGTGCATGAGCTTTGGAATGCGGACTTTGTAAAACCAACATGGCTGGCTCAGAAGCTATTTTTGACTTCCTTCTAAATTGCTTGCTGAGCGAAAACAATTTTGCACAGTTATTTCCATACAAGACATGTTCTCTCCCTGATGAAGTCAAGATCTGCAACATAAACAATTTCAAAACGTTTCAAGATGCCAAGGTTGGCCTAAGAACAACCACAAGAAGAGGACATAAAATTTTTCCAAATGAATGGCACAGACATTATCAAGTTTGGGAGAATCTTACTGATCCATAGACCTGTGGAAGATACACCAAGGCAAAGAAGAAGGAGCTAATATTCATTTATTCCACACATTTATTGAGCACCTACTATGTGCCAGGTACTGTGCTAACACCAGAAAGGAAAGACATACATCTGTAAAAACATCAAACAAGTTACCATAATGTGTGGTTCTGTGCAGGACAGGTATAGTATAAGCCAAAAGCAAGAACTCAGTTATGAAATGTCTTGGGTTCCCAGGGTATAAAGTCAATGAAGAATGGAAAAGAGACAAAATGAGTCTTTGGTTGGAACAAAGCTCTCTTCAGCCCATCTCTTAGAGCATGTGGAAGGGCCTGGAAATGCACAATGGAGTGAGCTCTGACCCACTGGGGGCACGAGAGGCTGCCTCAGGTGTGGCCCACAGGCCCGACCTTTGGAAGCAGACAGACCTAGATTAGAATGAATGCTGATACCATTATCTTATTAACTCAGAGCCATGATATTTTAATTCCTCTGAGCTGCCTTAGCTACTGAAAAAATAAAAGTATTTACATAGTCAGGGAGTGTTGTGAGAATTTCAGAAGAAAATGCATGTGCCTGACGTGAGATCCAATACATGGTAGAAGGTCAATACACATGGTTTCTGTCCTCATCCTTTCCCTTCCTGTGCCTCCTCAATGGAAGGCCCACCTCCCCGCCTGGTCAGCAGGAGCCTGGGCTTTCAGCTTCCTTCCTGTGGTTTTACAAATATTGAGACATTCAGTTGTCTCTGGGACGCTATGCCGTGGGGACAAAAGCCAGCCCAGATGAGAAATGAGCAGCTCTCCCAGGGTTCTGAGGCTGAGGGACGTCACACTGGCGAGGTCTCCTGAAGCTGGGCTAACCTGAGGCTGGGAATGATGCCTCTTCTTGGACAATCTTCCCTTTGGGGCAGTAAAAAGCACCAGGATGTTTCTGTTTTAACTGGATCCGCACTCCACCTGCCCATCTAGAACTCAGTACCGCTCCCTGCACTGGGATGAGGAGAGTGGTGTGGGCAAGAAGCTGCCTGGGCATATAGCAGGACAGGGACACAGGACTCCATGGGGGAGAACTGCTGGGGTGGGGGTGGCTGAGGCACAGCGCTGATTTAGGGATGGGGTGGATGTTGCTTCTGGGCTGCTGGGTCCCCACCAACATGGTAGGGTGCTCCTGGGCAGGGCCCCCTGATGCACCCCAGGCTGGGGCTGCTCTTCAGCATGGATGCAGTACTGTTTATGGGACCAGGAGGCAGGTAGGAGGGGACACTGAATCTGATTCTGGTCCCAGCTTGGCCACCAACTCACTTTCTGACCCCAGCTGAGGTCTTTACCTGTCTGACTCTCAGATGTTCTTCCTGTTCTAAGTCAGTAGGACATCCCCCTCCTCCTGAGGTGGGAGAGGGGCCTCTTGGGCCTCAGTGAGCTTAGCCCTCGGGGGACGCCTGTGGCAGTGCCTTACGAGCCACAGCAGTGGAACCCCATGTCACTCCTGGTTGGCTGGAGCTTTAGAAACCAGGCTCCCTGCCTGGAAGAGGCCGCGTTCTCGGTGGAGATGGGGCTGTGCTGAGCACACCTTCTTCGTGCCCACACTAGCGCCTCACCCTGAGCAGGGCCCACTGAGAATGCGTGTGAAGTCCCATAAGGCACCCAAGCCTCCAGCCTCCACTTTCTTACTCTCTCCAGGATAAACACAGGAGCTAGGGTGTGGCAGGGATCGCAGTAGGAGCGACCAGCGTGCCCAGGCCTGCACGCTCCTGTGGGGGTGCTGAGGAACCACAGCCCTGGAAACTCCTTCCAGGGCTGCCAGTGTTGGCTGGGGAGCCGCCGGAACAGGAGGAGGAGTCGTGACCCGCAGAAGAGGAGCCTAGGTCAAGGCCCACACAGGAAGCCCAAGATGAGGGCCTGAGCTCTGCCTGTGTCCCAACAACACCGAATTATTTTCCCATTAAGGGAGAAACTCCCCATCCTCTAAGCCCTGTCCTGTGATGTTTCCTCTGTCCCTGACACATCTTCCTGTTACCTGACCTCTCCCCACCCCTCACCACCCAAAACAGTCCCATAGCCAGGAGGGCCCACATCTGAGCAACACACCACCTCAACCCTGACTCCTCGGGCCCGCAGCTAGCAGGGCCTGGGTTCTGTCCTAGGGCCAGGTGGGGGTCTGGGTACAGACAGCAGACAGGAGTGAGCGAGGGAAGGTGAGCAAGGAATGAGAGTGCGGAGAGCACCCATGCCAGCTGGCCCCGTGCCCTTGCTCCAGCCCAGACAGGGCCTGGCTGGCTCTCCCAGCACGTGCTGAATTCAGTGGCTACTCTAGCTCCCAAATCACTGTCCTAGAGCTCCGATGCAAGGTTCAAGTGTTTTCAGTGGTGGGTGAGAACATGTGTGTGAATCTGCCATGTTGGTCTTCTCCAACCACAGAGCGGGAAAGGAAGTCATGTAGAATCACTCCTCTTTCTCCATCTGGATTCAGAGGGTCACCCTAGAGCCCAGTGCTTCCCCTCGCACACTCTTTCTTCCTGGTCTCCCCATGGAACAAGCCCTCAGATCTGCTCAAGGTGCAAGAGAGGCTGGCAGGCTGGGGTGGGACAGAACGCAGATCCCAGCTATGGTCTGAATATGAATTCTCCCCATTACTCCTGCCCTTCCCAACCCACAGCGGCCCTCTCTCCCAAAGCCCAGAGAACCTGGGGGTCCTCGAACCACATTCTGTCCTCTAGATCCAGGGAGCAGGGAGCTGCAAGAATAGGGTGACGTCCTGGAGGAAGACCCTGACCAGGAAGTAGAAGGGGATCTTGAAGACAGTGTCCCGCCTCTCCTTCCTCTCAGGCCCCACTCTGGAGGGGCCCTTCCAGTGCCTCTGACACCGACACACAGGTCCTCAAGAGGCACACAGTGCCGCTGACTGCAACTGACCCTGGACTTCCAGCTGCCCTGCCACCAGCTGCTGGTCCCACTGACGCCCTGGCCCCGGATGCTGGCAGCCACAGAGGAAGGGCAGGCAGACCTCTGCCCGAACCTGCAGGAGAGTGGCCAAGGCCTTTCCCAGACTCCAGTTCAGCCCCAAAGCCCAGCCAGCCCCTGGACACTCACACTCCTTCATCATGCCGATGTCCACACAGCGTTTCAGCCGGCAGGCCTGGCAGTGGCGCCGGTTGTCCTTGGTGATGCGGCAGTCCCCATTGAAGGGGCAGGTGAACAGTGCCTTCCGCTTCATGCTTCGCCTGCCAAGAGAGCACACACCCTGCCCTGGTCACTGGCCTTCCAGCTCTTCTCCCTGTGACCATGGAGACCTGCCTTCTGAGCCCCCAGGTCTCCATTTCTCCAACAGAGGACACGGGGCCCACCCCAGCTGCCAGCCACTCTCACCGCTAGACCGGGCACCAAGCAATCCCTCCTTCTCCTTTCATTGCCTGCCCAGCTCCCATCATGGCTTGTACTTACCTTTTTTAATTTTTGTGTGTGTCTTTTTAAGAAAGGGTGTCGATTTATAGCCCAGGCTGGTGTGCAGTGGTGTGATCTTGGCTCACTGCAGCCTAGACCTCCCAGGTTCAAGTGATCTCCCTACTTCAGCCTCCAGTGTAGCTGGGACTACAGGTGCAGACCATCATGCCTGGATAACTTTTTTATTTTTTTGTATAGATGGGGTCTCACTGTGTTGCCCAGGCTGGTCTGGAGCTCCTGGGCTGAAGCAGTCCCCTCGCCTAGGCCTCCCACAGTGCTGGGATTACAGGTGTGAGCCACTGAGCCCCAGCCCTTATACTTACTTTGACAGTACTCTTCCCCTTCCTCTTTTAAAAATTACACAGGAAATACGCAAGAACATTTCCCTAAAAAAAACTTTTTAAATATTGAAATCTCCGGAGTAGCCAGCATAGTAACGTCTAATGAGCCACTGTGAGAAGTAAGGGTGCTAGTCTCAGCATGAAGTCTTCTAGAGGCCAGAGGTGTGTGTCTGGAACACTGCCTGATCCGGGGATAGACGTGGACAGGGAAGGGAGGAAAGGCCAAACCGTAGCTCTAGACGTCCCAGAACCTGCTCAGTAAGAGAAGGGGCCAGACAAGGAGGTGGAAATCCTGAGGCCTGGCCTTGGATTTTTGAAAGGCAGAGGAAGCAGGAGCTCTGTAAGAACAGAAAACTAGAGCTGGGCACAGTGGCTCATGCCTGTAATCCTAACACTTTGGGAGGCCAAGGTGGGCAGATCATCTGAGGTCAGGAGTTTGAGACCAGCCTGGACAACATGGCAAAATCTTGTCTCTAATAAAAATGCAAAAATTAGTCGAGCATGGTGGTGCATGCCTGTAGTCCCAGCTACTGGGGGCCGGGAGCTGAGGCAGGAGAATCACTTGAACCCAGGAGGCGGAGGTTGCAGTAAGCCGAGATCATCCCACTGCACTCCAGCCTGGGCAACAGAGAAAGAACCTGTCTCAAAACAAAACAAAACAACCCCCAGAAAACTACTGAAGTGTTCTTAGCTAGAAAGGTGGTACCCTTGTAGCCTATGTAAGTTGTGTGTGTGTGTGTGTGTGTGTGTGTGTGTGTGTGTTTAAGTTTTAGGGCTCATGTCCTAATTCTAACATTCTCTCCCACTGCCAGACACACCACGTGGACTTTGGGAGGCTGCATAAAGGACGCCTCCCTGAGGCACCTCCCTAGAAGCTTCTCATCATCCATGTCCTAGACAGTCCTGTCCTCCCAGCCCCAGCAGGAGCAGGCTCCACTTTTCTGACACAGCTGGGGAAAGGTGGTGGTGGAATCACTATCTGCACGAGCAGTGGCATCTTCCAAGGAAATGCTGATTGTGGAGATGCCCAAGCCTTCGAAGCCAAAGCCCAGCCCCAACCATTTCCTTCCTGGAGATCGGCTTCTGACATCATCTGCTCAAGGGCCAGGCACTAGTTAGGATTCCTGGTAAAACATGAGTCACTATTCACGCTCACTAGAACGGGCTTGAGGGCAACTGTACTCATCAACTGACAAGCGAGCTCCAGCAAATGGACAGCTGGAGACCACGCCGACTTGGCCCACGGGACAGAGAAAAGACCAGAGTAGGGCTTTGCCGGCAGTCCCAGGCAGCCCAGACTCTTAGATCCACTGAGGGCCCAAGAGACCGTCAGTGTAACTCCCTCCCTTTATACATGAGACCACTGAGGTTAAGAAACTGACGGGTGAGGATATTCAGCAAGAAGTGTGGGCTCTTAGGTCTGGAAGTCTTAGGGATATGAGGCTTAGCCTTTAGCTTCCTGGGTTGTTTTCAACCCCAGAAACTTAAAGTGCTCAGTGAAGTTGACACCCCAAACAGCCCCGGTGGCTCAAGGCCAAGAATGCCCCAGCAGTCAAGGAGGCAGCTGCTATTGGTTTTGGACCTCAGCTCTGGTACCCTGCTGTGACGGCCCTCATCACCCAAGGGGCCTACCTGCAGAGCCGGGCTTGTCAGGGGGGCGGAGCAGCACCAGCTCTCAGGGGCTCCTGAGCTCCAAGTCTTGCCTGCCTCAGGCCCAGTCCTGCCCCTGCAGTAGCCGCCCAGAGACGATATGCCAGGCTTTTTCCATCTTTCATGGAAACAAAAAGCCTTTTGCCTTTCACCTCTGTTTACTGCTGCTTTTCTGGATGGATAAGAGCATATACAAGCACGTTGGGAACTGTTAGGGCTCCCCAGAAATGAGATACAATCATCCCCACAGGGCACGTCTGTATATTCCCGGACATGAGATTGGTGTCCCTCCCACCAACCTTGTGGTTTTTGAGGTTTCATCCGTCCCTACAGAGGCTCAGGCCTCAGAATGCCCGTAATTCTCTAAACCTACTCAAGGACCAGAAGTTTCTATTTCAGAAGAAACTCTCATTTCCTTTTTTTTTTTTTTTTTTCAAAAAAAAAAACAATCAGGCATTTGGCTCTGGATGCTGAGAGGGGCTGCTCTGTCCTCCCACCGGCTGTCTTGTCTGGCTCAGAGCTCTGCCTGTTACTCCTGTAAGGCCATAGGCACCAAGAAGACAGCACATCGTCAGCCTCGCGCAGCCACCACCTCCAGCGATGTGAGCCAAAGCCCCTCGCCAGACTGGGCCTGAGGCTGAGAACTTCCTGAGGCTTCAGAAGGGAGGTGGCCCCAGGGCCTATCAGGGGACTGTCTGTCCTTCCGCAGGCTCCAGGGAACCTGTCTTTGACCCTCACTGGGGGCTAGCTCCCCCAGCTGCAGGGTTGCCTGAAAGAGATTCCACTGTTTCACCCTCTTTCTCTTCACCCTCTTTCTCTCATCTACCTCATGTCGTTTTAAATATGAAGCTCCATCTCAGACAGCTCTACACAGGAGGGTTGGAGATTGCCACTCAGCCCTACTTTGCCTGACAACAGGAATGAGGCTAGGAATAGGAAGAGAAAACAGTGCGGAGCTGAGTTAAGAGAAAGTACTGGGACTGGGCGCGGTGGCGTGAGCACGCCTGTAATCCCAGCACTTTGGGAGGCTGAGGTGGGAAGATCGCTTGAGCACAGGACTTCGAGACCAGCCTGGCCAACATGGCGAAACCTCATCTCTACAAAAAATACAAAAGTTAGCCGGGCATGATGGCGTGCGCCTGTGGTCCCAGCTACTCAGGAGGCTGAGGTGGGAGGATCACTTCAGCCAGTGAGGTCAAGGCTGCAGTGAGCCAAGATTGCACCACTGCACTTCAGTGTGGGTGACAGAGTGAGATCCTATTTCTAAAAATAAAAAATAAAACAGAAAGTACTAGGGGTAAAAAAAAAAGTTTGGTGCCCTTGCTTCTGCTTAAGAGTTGTCATATGAAGCCCAAGAGCACTGAAAAAGTAGACAGCACCGTTATGCTCTGGAGCGTGGGGTCATTGTTCAAGGTACATACAGAAAGCTCGCTCACCAGCTTCAACAGTCAGACCCAGGGGCTTCCTGGAACTCGGATCCCAGAGCTGTCTTTTCAGGTGCATCTGGCCCAACATGTCTGTTTGCTGGGCCACAGATCCTCTTGGCTCAGAGGTCCTGTTCTTCCCTGTCCTCTCGCCTTCTAAGGATACTTTCACATGTGTGGCTGTTATTTACTGTCTGCCCAAGAGGAGTCAGGGCAGCCAGACTGCCCAGCCCTGGGTCTGTGCTTTGTCGTGAAGGTCCACACCCTACCCTGCCTTCCTCCCAATACTAATTGCCTGTGAGTTGGTTTGGATTTGAGAAACAAGAGCTTCAAGTTTCCATGAGAGCCCATTGCCTCAGCTGCTCTGTGAGCCTGGACCCTGTCATCCTCTGGTTGGTTGGCATTTATACCCCAGCTCAGGAAGCGGGGTAGGGGTGGGGCAACAAAGCTAAATATAGATGCAGTTTCTAGAAAGCCAGGGGTGAGAGAGGACATGAACTGATTCTCATGCCAGAGACCAATTTACCAAAACAGAAAGAGACAAGAACCTCACAAAAGCATCAAGAGCCTGGGGCCAGGGACCCAGGCCTGGGACAGTACGGCCTTTTTCCAGGAGGTGGCCTCTGCCAGCAGAAATGTACCTTGCATAACCAGGCATGGGGTCAACTATCCCCTCTGGGCTCCGTCTCTACAGCACTGAGTGCCACAGAGATCGCAGCGCCTGCTCAGGATGCAGGAACTAGCAGGGGCTCCTGATCTGAAAGAGCTATGTGAGGCGCTGGGAACGCTAACTTGTTTGATTATGGTGATCATTTCACAACATATATATGTGGCAGAACATCGAGTTGTGCACCTGAAATATAGACCATGTCTATTTGTCAATTATGTCCCAATAGAGCTAGAGGAATAAAAAGACCTATATCACTCGATAGGGGCCTACAGGTATGTGAGAGGCAGCATCTGGGGTTCTCCTCAGGTGGGTTTTAAAAAGCATTAAAGGGCAGTTAGCAATGTAGAAAAAAGCACAGACTTTTTTTTGTTTGTTTGGAGGGAAATTGACAATGTGAATCAAACATGCTAAATGCTCAGACATTTTAATTCAGTAAAACCACTTCCAGGTAGTTATCCTGTGGGTACATCTGTCCATGGGCCCAACAGTGGTTACTGCAGCTCTGTCTGGAGAAGCCAAAGACTGAACCTAAATGCCCATAAAAGAGGACTGGTTTCTTTTCTTTTCTTTTGTGTGTGTGTGTGTGTGTGTGTGTGTGTGTGTGTGTGTGTGTGTGTGTGTGTGTGTGATGGAGTTTCACTCTCACCCAGGCTGGAGTGCAGAGGTGGCATGTTCTCAGCTCACTAAAACCTCCACCTCCCAGGTTCAATAATTCTCCTGCCTCAGACTCCTGAGTAGCTGAGATTACAGGCACGTGCCACCAAGCCCGACTAATTTTTTATATTTTTTAGTAGAGACAGGGGTTCACCATGTTGGTCAGGCTGGTCTCGAACTCCTGACCTCAAGTGATCCACCTGCCTTGGCCTCCCAAAGTGCTGAGATTACTGGCATGAGCCACTGCGCCTGGCTAGAACTGATTTCTTATGTCATGAAACCTCCATATAATATGCCGTGACTGTGAAAAAGAGAGAGTAAAAATGCTGAAATGGGAAATAACTTGAAGAAGTGTTCTTTAGTAGATAAAACCAAGCTGCAGAATGGTGACATGTGTGCACACACACATACACATAAACACACACATTTGCACTTTTACATAAAGAATGTGGAAGCAAACATGATGAGCTGGCCACAGTGACAGCTTCTGGGAGGAGGTAGGGAACCAAGCATTGGGTTGAATAGGTGATTTACTTTTCACTTAAATATCCTGTTAAACTGCTGGCTTTTTAAAAAGCCATATATAGAGATTACATTTTAAAAATCCACTACCCACTACAACTACCGAAAAAATTAAAAATGAAATACAGTATTTGGTTAGATTGATCTGCTTAAGTGTAATGTAATTCTCTGTTTTTTTTTTTTGAGATGAAGTCTCAGTCAGCCACCCAGGCTGGAATGTGATGGTGCATTCTCAGCTCACTGCAACCTCCACCTCTCAAGTTCAAGAAATTCTCCAGCCTCAGCCTCCCAAGTAGCTGGGATTACAGGCATGTGCCACCATGTCCAGCTAATTTTTTTGTATTTTTAGTAGAGACGTGGTTTCACCATGTTGGCCAGGCTGGTCTCAAACTTCTGACATCAGGTGATCCACTCATCTCAGTTTCCCAAAGTGCTGGGATTACAGGCATCAGTCACTGCGCCTGGACTTGAGTTTAATTTTTAAACACAATCTAGGGCAAGTTACTTAACCTTCCCATGCTTTAGTTTCCATATCTGTAAACTGGGAACAACATTTCAGAGAGAGTTGGAAGGACTAAATAAAGGAAAAGGGAACAGGCCCTGGACAAAGGAAACACTAAATAAAGAGAAAGAAGAGAAACTGGCAGAAAGAGGCAGTGGGAGGGAGTGCTGAGAGTGGGTGAAACAGATTTTAAGCATTTCACTAAGATTTGAGACCCCAGAAGCAGACACCATGTCTTGCTCCTGCCCTTTGGGTGCCTAGTATAGGACCCTGCAGGCAGCAGAGGTTGAAACCGCTTTGCTGTTTTATATACTGCAGCTCCTGATGTCAAGAGCCACAGCCCCTATGCTAGTTACAGCAACCACTGTCCAGTTCTGCTGAGCACCAGCCAGTTCTACCCAGCCGTGGACTGACATGACGCTCTCTCAGAGCCCGTGGCCCAGCCCTTGCCTCTTCATACCTGATATTTAACTCCTTTTGTTCAGAAACTTCTTTTCAGAGACCACTGCCAACACATCACATAGTTACACCTTCCAAGTTCCATGGTAGAAAAAAAAGAAGAAAAGTTTGTCTGTCCTCAAAACTAAGACACTAAAAAGGGATAGATACCAGCTATCACTATTGGAAGCTTTCTAGGTCAGTATTTCTGATACTATCTTTAATGCTCTCGGCAACCTTTTGGGTAGGTGTTATTCCTGTTTTACAAGAGACACAAAAAGGCACAGGAAAGTTAAATAATTTGCTTTAAGTCACACAGCTTGCAAGTGTGGAAGCTGGAATTAGGACCAAAATCTGTTTGACTCCAAGGAATCTGATTGATATGGTTTGGCTCTGAGTCCCCACCCAAATCCCATCTCAAATTGTAATCCCCACGTGTTGAAGGAGGAGCCTGGTGGTATATAATTGGATCATGGGGACAGATTTCTCCCTTGCTGTTCTTGTGATACTGAGTGAGTTCCCACAAGATCTGATGGTTTTAAAGTGTGGCACTTCCCCCTTCATTTCTCTCTCTCTCTCTCTGGCTCAGTGTAAGATAGGTCTTGCTTCCCCCTCAACTTCTCCCATGATTCTAAGTTTCCTGAGGCCTCCCCATGCATGCTGAGCTATGAGTCAGTTAAAACTCTTTTCTTTACTCAGTTTCAGGTAGTTCTTTAAACAGTGTGAAAATGGACTAATATACTGATCTTTATATATACTATGGTCCTCATCAGGAATCTACCATCTCTCAATCCAAGCTAGAGCAGCACTCAAACACATGCTTCCCCAAAGTCCAGGAGCATGAAGCAGAGGCTGTTTGAAGGACTCCTCCAAGACAAAGAAGCCATTGGGATTCAGGCAATCTCTAGAGGGATGCTTTGGAAGTGTGGGGTCACATCTGACCATGCTCTCCACCGGCCCTCTAAAACCCAAGCATAGGGAAGATCTCAAGTGTGTGCTGACTGCAAAGCAAATGAGCCCTGATTAGAGTGCTGAATTTCAAAAGAAATAAAAGAGCAACAAAACGGTAACGTTAAATCATATCCTTGCAGCTGTCTTTCTTGACAGCTTCAGTGATCTTACCTCTCCAAATACTCTGGCCTCCTCTACCCAAGCTTCTGAACATTACTCTTGGACCATCCATAGATCACCACACTCATTCTCTTTCATCCACATCCTTGAACATCTGTGAATGGAGGTCAGCTGCCAAAGTGGATCTGGACAAAGTCTCTCCAGCAACACTGACTTCTTGGTGACTCATTTACTTGTGCCCATAGACTACCCTGTGTGGCTGTCCCTCCCTTTTTCTCTATTGTCTCTCCTTTAAGCAGTTTAGGTTTTAAATTCCTGGACATCTGTCCTATTTCTCTGCTTCCCTTCACATCAGTTTCCTAGAAAAGCTACAGATATCAGCAGGGTGACCTTCCTGAATGCCAGAACATTCCTCATGTTCCTGGATCCTTGCCAGCCTACCTTTTGCCCCCTGTACTCCACATGACTCAGAATTAACAAAGTCCTCAAGAACCCTGGAGCTACTAAACGAAAATGCACTTCTCTGCACTGTTTTTGTTAGCTTGTAGCTTGTAGCACACAGCTGCACAGTGTCCTGATTAAAGCATCCCAACAGGGAGGAAGAAGACAAGATAAGCAGGCAAATGATAATCTGTTTCTCATCCTGCCTTCCAGGATCAGCTCTTAAACCTCACCATCCACCTTCATTCTCTTCATCAAAGGGGTTCCTCTGATTTTCTTCTCTGTCCATTACACCTTTCCCTTTATATCAGACCCCGGACAAAGCCATCTATGACCATATTCATCCACATGCATATACATATATGGATCATCCACTATATATATCATTTGAAATGGATCTATTCCAAATATTTTTCCTCCTCTGGCCCTTACTTATGCCTTAGTTGTTAACATATAGCCAAGAGGTGTCTGACTATCTACAGGCCTGCCCGTGCCAACCTTTTATTCACACTGGAAATATCACCTTTCTCTGAGGATGTCCCTGTATTCCAGAATAACAGGAAGCACAAGCAACATGAAATAGCTTGCAGGAGGAATTGACCAGCAATGGCCTCTAATGACTGACCATAGATCAATAGAACTGTGGTCCCTCTCTAACCTTCATCACGCTTCAGTTAGATTATGAGTCTTTGACTTGCTGGGATGATAACAACTTGCTCCTGGAGCAGTTTAGTTAACTATCTTAGAGGCCAAACCAAATACTAAACAGTCAAATGGGATTGGATTACTGGTTTCCAGGGCTTGGAAAACAACCAGTGACCCAACCTTCAAGCAATGCTATCTACCAATAACTACCAGGAAAGGATCAAGCAAGCTCCTTGAAAGCAAAGACTTGGTCACTGTCATTTCTGTGTTCCCAAGGATGCAAGGATAGAGCCCATCACAGAGAAGGTACAGACCCTTGACACTGTCCTTGCTTCCTGGGGTCAGAGTTTCACAAACACATAAGTGACCAGAGGGTTTTCAAGCAACTATTTGGACCAGATGGAAAACTTCCAAATAAAATTTGGATGAAGCAAAGAAGGAGAAGCAGGCATCAGGGGTGGAAGAAGAGGAGAAATGATGTATGTATATCTGATTCTCATTATTCACAGTAGTTATGGTCTATGAAGTCACTGTGGACACTGGATTAGTAAATATTGAACCATTGCCCTTGGAGGAAACACAAGGTAAGATTTCTGCAAGCCTCTGGTCACAAAATTTTCATCAAACGATCAACACATAACCTTGGCTTATGTGATTTTTCTGTTTAAATATATCTTATTCGATAGATATTGTCGATTTATTAACATTGAACAAACAGCCAGCAGTACTGTTGTCTGCGGGAAGCTTGTCCACACACATAGCTTCTCTGTAAGGCACATCATGGCCTTGCACTTAGGAACACCAGACAATGGTGCAGCACCACTCTTGGGGACCATTTTAAACAGCAAAGTCGACAACAAAAATCACAAAAAGGCAAAAACATAGCATTAAATAGATCATGAAGACCTTGGCTGGAACGATAAGGTGCCAAGCCATGCGACCCTTTCACTGCTTTGCACATGTTCATAAATGACCACGAAAGGGCTACAAGTATTGATTTTGGTAAATTTTAGCAAGTGGGGAGATTTACAAACACAGAATCCATGAATAATGAGGATTGACTGTGTGTGTGGGTGTGTGTGTGCACATGTGTGTTTATTTATATATCAGACAAAATTCAGAACCTTGCAGCTGTCTTTCTTGACAGCTTCAGTGACCTTCCCTCTCCAAGTATTCTGGCCTCCTCTATCCAAGCTTCTGAACATTACTCTTGGACAATCCGTTGATAATCACACTCATTCTCTTTCATCCACAGCCTCAAGCAAATGACGCACAGGTTGACTCTTTAGAATGTAGCAGCCTGGCTTAGTCATCAAGACAGGGACAGTAAAGATCTAAGGTAGACCGAGGACAGGGCAACAAGACAGATGCAGCCCACAGCCCACAGTGTCAGGCGTTGCAGGGAGTGGTTGTGGCCATCAGCCAGCAACAGACTCTAAGGGCTCGTTGAGGTGGGATGAGGGTGGGTTACGGTGGCATCACGTGCCCACAAGCAACACAGATGCTCTGTCAGTCTGTGGTGACACAGATTACAAACATACCGTCCTTGTTCATTCTGCCAACTTCCACACTCAGCCTGGGGCATGACAGGACCTGCCCTCCCTCCACCCAGATGCCTCACACGGTCCTGTCCTGAGGATTCCCAACCTAGCAGTGTGTCCGAGAGCAGCAACCACAGATGCACAGCAGTCAGAGTCACTCCAGTGAGAAAGTGGCCTCCAATACGTCACCACCCAACTAGCTGGCACCTAAGAGCCTCATTTCCCAGAGCTGGATCTCAGCAGGAAGGAGGCCTAGGAGGAGAGCGTGGATTTGGGGGTAGAGACTCCATAACCAAATGTTTTGGTTGCAGATTGACAACATATGACCTTTGGTGAGAATCTCCACATTGACAGCTCCTAGCCCTATGCCAGATCATAAATGCTCATTCAAGTCTGATGAGGGAATGAGTGAAAGAAACACAAGGCCAGACATGGTGGCTCATGCCTGTAATCCTAGCACTTTGGGAGGCGAAGGTGGGAGGATCACCTGAACCCAGGAGTTCAAGACCAGCCTGGGCCACATAGGGAAGCCCCATTATTTAAAAAAACTTAAACACACACACATACACACACACACGAGGAAAGTGGCTGGCTGACTGGCTGTGAGGCTATTTCATGAGAGCATAGTTCCACGAAGGGCAGCATTAGTGGCCCATCAGGCTAAAGCATCTCAGCTTTTTTCATCAGACTGAAAAAGTGTTTTTTAAAGCACTTTTTTACATGTTGTCTCATCAATCCTCAGGTTAACGCTACGTAGCAGAGGGGGTGGATATCAATACATGCATGCCATTAGTTGAGTTAACTAAAGCCTAGAGATGTCAAGGACATCCATTTGAGCAAGGACATTCCATAAGTTACTGCCATGGCCAGCACCCGAGGCCACGGCTTTCTGACGGGTTTCATGGTGGGAAGCAGGCCCTGAGGTGTGCGTTAGATTCCCCTCTCATTAGCACTCAAGGCAGCCCTCGAGTCCCAGGACCAGGCAGGAAAGGGTCCAGGTGTCACCTGGGACACAGCCAGGGCTCTAGAAGGCCCATTCTGCAGGATGTGTGGACCTCAAACCTGAGCATTGGCAAATGCAGCAACAGAACTTAGAGCCAGCGATGCTTCTGGTCTGGCTCCCGAGCTGGGGAACAGGCTGCCGGGAAGCCAAGCGGGCAGCCAGCGCCAGGCGGGCAGCCAGCGCCAGGCCCAACAGGCAATTAGCACCCACAGAAACCCCGCTGCCCAGCCATTGCTCAAGGCCATGAAACTCTGGGCCTGCTGGTTCCTGGGGCAGAGGGCGGGTGAATCCGGAGCTTGTGTTGACACAGGGCCCCCAAGCCCCTGACTGAGAGTCCCACAAAAGCACTTGGACTTGAATTCACTGTGCCCCTCAAGGTGAGGAGAGTGCTCCAGTTTAGACAACAACCAAGCCAACCTCGGCATCCTCATCCGGACTTGATTTGCGCTTTCCTTGTTTAATGGTTAGAGCCCTGCCATACCCACCTCCAGTCTAGACAGCTAGACAGAAGCTCTGTTTTGGCTGCCTTCTTTCAGGCTCCTCTCTCTCCAATACATGCCAAATGCTAATTTCTCACAATTCCCAGTTCCTGCCCCAATCCATCCCTTTCCCATCCTCCCACCCTGGGCTTGGATGGGAACCTCCTTTGGCTTTCCAATGCTTTTCTCACACCATTCACACCTGTAAGCCTGAGCTCATGTAAGGGGAGCGTGCCGGTAGAGAAACCAGCCCTGATCAAACAGGAATGCAGGTGCATTCCTGACACTGCGTGGGTGTTCCAAGGTTGGCTTTCAGTCCAGGGACAATAAAGCCTTGGGTAAAGATATGGGCACAGATCGTGATGACCTGACAAGAGGTGCCATTTCCCTTGTCCCAAGGAACAGTTTGGATTGGATGGGAAGGCAAGCTCTGAAGCCAAGCTCTTGGGCTTTCTCCAAAGGCATGCCTGTCTTTTAGTTGAGGAAGCTGTGATAATCTACAGGGAGGAGGTTCACTCTGGAAGGACGGACACATGGGTTGGTGCAGGAGGCTTTGGGTCACAGGGGTAATGGAAAGATAGAGACCCACACAGCAACCTCAGGAAAGCGATTTCCAAGTCAGTCAGAGGACACATCTGGAGCAGAGGGGAGGGGGAAGAAGATACCACTCAGAGCCTCTTGCTCCTGTGGCTGTGGCATGTTTCATGGACATTGTAAGGAAGGAGATGTGGAAAATGCAGGAGCTTCATTCATGGAAACACCTTGGTTCCTTTCCCTTCCTTTCCCTTGGGGAGAGCCTGGGAGGAAGCCTCACCTGAAGAAGCCTTTGCAGCCTTCACAGGTCATAGCATTGAAGTGAAAGCCCGTGGCTCGGTCTCCACATACTCCACAGATCCGGGGCACATTCCGGTCAAAGTCTCCAGGGTCAGGCAGGGAAGTGCTGGCCGCCATTGCCTCCATCCCTGTAAGAACAGCAAACAGGCCACGGCCAGAGCCAGAGTCAGTGCCAGGGCCAGCTAGCATCCTTGGCACCACCCGCCCCACAGCCTCATCCCACCGCCCCCACCCTCCGCCACCACACAGAGCTCAGCAAGGGTGGACATGTCCCCAGGGCCCAGGCCTGAGCACAGTGCCTTTGGAGCCGTCATATATGGTTCTCCCTACACAGCTGCCTTAGAGCAGGGCTTGGAATCAGCTGCCTGGTTTCAGATGCTGCATCTGCCAGGCTGATTTGGGTTTGGTGGTTCACCTCTGTATGCCCCCACTGTCTGCACTGGAAGAGGCACTTTACTTCCAGGGTGTAAGGATCATATGAATGAGCCCATGCATACCGCTGGCACCATGCAAACACAAGGCCAGACATGGTGGTTCATGCCTATAATCCTAGTACTTTAGGAGGTGAAGGTGGGAGGATCACCTGAGCCCAGGAATTCAAGACCAGCCTGGGCCACATAGGGAGGCCCCATTATTTAAAAAAATTTAAACACACACACACACACACACACACACACACATGAGGAAAGTGGCTGGCTGACTGGCTGTAAGGCTGTTTATTTTATGGGAGCATGGTTCCACGAAGGGCAGCATTAGTGGCCCATCAGGCTAAAGCATCTCAGCTTTTTTCATCAGACTGAAAAAGTGTTTTTTAAAGCACTTTTTTACATGTTGTCTCATCAATCTTCAGGTTAACGCTATGTAGCAGAGGGGGTGGATATCAATGCATGCATGCCGTTAGTTGAGTTAACTAAAGCCTGGAGATGTCAAGGACATCCATTTGAGCAAGGACATCCCATAAGTTAGTGCCATGCCCAGCTCTGCCTCAGGCACAGGCCTCAATCAGGTCAGGGGCTTCTATCCTGCCCAACACCCCCTCCAAGGGAAAGCCAGAGTCCTCCTGCAGCCTCAGTACCTCACATGTGGAGAGAAACCCTCAGGTCTCCTCCTCTTAAGGGTGAGGGGAATTGAGGATTTAGGTGCCCAAGCAAGAGCCCTGGTCATTCCAGCCCCAGCTGCTCACAACCATAAAGCTCAGAACTAACAGGCTTATGCCCCTAGTGTTCTGGTACCAAGATGAGGAAAATTTCCCCCCACTTTTTTTTGGCAATAATACTTAAAACATTATTTCGAATGCCTTTCTGAGTCACGTGAGTCCTATGCAATTAATTGTGTTTTCAGAGATGGTTTTTATAAATAGGCATTATTATCTAGAGGTGGATTTCACACTTGAGGAGAGGGAGAAGAGACAGAGGCAATGGAATCACAGCTTTGGGAAGGCCTTCTCAGGAAGCAGGGGCTTGACTCTTCCATTAGCCGAAACTGGGCCCTTGGCTTTGCCCACTGACTGATCCCATCTACTGCCAGGCTCAGAGGTGACTCTGGGATACCTCAGACTGCCCTAAAATGCTTTCAGACCCTCCCACCTCCCAGTTCTCCCAATTTTATCTGAATCCTTACAAGGCTCATTACAGGTTTAAGTGATCCCTTTGACCCAAGGCAAAGGGCCCTTCATGTCAGAAGGAAAATAAGAGAGAACACCCGGAAAAAGAGGGAACAAGAGCCCACTCCACCCCAGGACACCACTTCCTCCCACCCCTGGGTGACAGAGGCAGATTCTGGGGGCTCGTGGGTGGCTCTGAGCCACTTTTCAATGACTAGGCCCATAATCTCTGATGTAGGGTTTGGAAAACCAAAGCTCATCTTACTTCATCTTCATACCACTCCATGGTGTAGGTACTATTGTCATCATTCCCTTTACAAATGAGGCCCAGAGAAGCCCAAACCTTAAGATATCTCTAGAAACTATTACTGCAAAATGAATTTTAAACATTTCTTTAAAATTTCCCAAAAACCTTCATGTCAAGGGAAGAAAGTGGTGCAGATAGGCAAGAATACAATATCGTCAGTCCCAAAGGGACAGAGGCAATCCCGGTCACAGACAGATCTCGGAGACTCCCTAACCTCATTTAGCTTTTCTTTTCTTGGAAACCTTAATGTATTAGGTTGGTGCAAAAGTAATTGTGGTTTTGGGCATCGAAAATAATGGCAAAGACTGCAATTGCTTTTGAACCCTCCTAATAATAATAGTAACACTATTGCTAATTTCTTTCACAGCTAGATTTATACTTGCTAAACTCTAATGCATATACAATAATATATTAATGTGTATATTATGTATATATTAATGTATATATTATGTATACATTAATACATCCTTTAACATATATGTTAAAGTTTAGCAAGTATATATATATTAAAGTTTAGCAAGTATAAATATATACCTATATATAAAGAGAGAAACACTTTCAAGAAAAGAACAAAGATCATTGCAGCAATAGCAAAGACACATAATCAACCCAGGTGCCCTCAACTCTGGACTGGTTAAAAACAATGTGGTATATATACCCTGAAATACTATGCAATCATAAAAAAGAACAAAATCACGTCCTTTGCAGCAACATGAATACAACTGGAGACCATTATCCTAAGGAAACTAACACAGAAACAGAAAACCAAATAGCACATGTTCTCACTTATAAGTGGGAGCTAAACATTGTGTACATATGTACATAAAGGTGAGAACAATGGACACTGGGAATGCAAGCGGATAGGGGCAGGGGCTGAAAAACGACCTACTGGGGACTATGCTTGCTACCTGGAAGACAATTCATTCATACTCAAAACCTCAGTATCATGCTATATACTTTTGTAACAAACCTGCACAGGTACTTCCTGAACCTATAAGAAAAGTTCAGAAAAAAAGGAACAAAGAAATGATTAACAGAAACCTTTGGAGAGATGAGATCGGGGAAGGGTGTGCAGAGACATTATGTAGTAGCAGTATTCTATTTCTTTGAGTAGTGAGTATATGTATCTTATTCTTCTCATTATTATTATCAAAACACTACATCTATGTTTTCTACATCTGTGTTTGCATGCCCTTCTGAATAAATCAAATGTTTCATAATTTTAAAACAAAAATAGAAAAAGTGCCTGTGGGTCTATCAACATTGTCCCCATACCCCATAGAGCATCCCAAGTCCAAGCTGACGTCTGCAGGTTTTAGAACATAGCACATTTCTAAAATGTGGCCAGCATCCCGGAGGACCAAGGCCATTGTGGGGTAATAGAAACCGTCCAGGATGCTTGTGGCTTAACCCTGGGTCAGCTGAGATCTGCAGCTCCGAGTCATCGTGGTGTTGCTACAGAGTCTGGGTCATCCAGGCTCCCAAGCATCCGGTGGCTTTCATGGAAAACAGAGAAATCAAATGGCGGGTTGGAAGAAATATCCATTAAATCAGTCCAGCAAGGGTTCAGCATGACACGGGCTCATGTGGAGACGCTATGATGCAAGCAAGTTGGAACAGCATACTACCACAGCACAGCAATTGGACAGGCCTGCAGTGGGGTGAGGTGCTGCCCTGGCATCAGGAAGTCTCCATGCTGGGGGTGAAGGCTGGAAAGGCTGAATCGAACAGCCAGAGACCCACAGTGAATGGGACCATTTCAGGGGAGCTGACACAAGACCCAACCCTGCTTGGGCTTATTTGCTGCTATCAAGAAACCAGCACCCAGGACCAGAGTCCACATGTGGAGAGGAAGCTCAAGCCTCTGCGCCCTGAGAGCTGAAAGTCCTGAGAATGACAGGCAGAGACTACAGAGGTCAGGAGAGAGAAAGAGGAGATGGAGGCTGGATGGGTAACATCAGACACACAGGAGAGCCCACCAGGATTGTGGCCGGAGCCAGCGAGCCTCATCTCCTGAGCCCCTCTCTGAACTCCCACCCGCACCCCACATACTCCTGCATCTCAGCTGCAGACTCTGCTGGCCCAGGACCCACCTTGCAAAATCCTGGGTAGTATCCCTTCCTCCCCCTGCCCACCACCTTCTTATGACCCACCCCTGCCCCTTGAAAGCAGAAAGCCAGGGAAGTTGTGGCCGATGAGGAAACACCTACCTGAAGGAGCAGGGGCAGGTAAGCGGAGCCCCTGGGTGCTCTTCTATGAGGTCTCACAGACACTTCAGTCTCAAAGGCTTCTGAAATGAAGAAGGGGAAATGTTTTATCTAAGGCAGAGCACTGATCGCCTTGACAGTCTCTAAGGAAGTGGGCATGAGAAGCTCTTTCCAGTGACTTTAGTCCCCAGATCAGGGACTGCCAACAGAAGTGGCTTGCTGGGGGCAGGCGTGCCATGTCATCGCTGGCAGGGGTGTAGGGGCGGAGACTGGGCAGCAGCCAGGGTAGCCCTCCCTCAAGGCAGGGAGCAGCAGAAGCGGTGGTAAGGGGTGGTATGGAAACAATCTCCCGCCTAGGCACTTCTCCTCTCACAGCCCAGGGTGTCAGAAAGGAGGAAGGGCCTTTTCCCTAGGGAGACCCACACTCCCACTGCCCCTTCCATCTCCAGATTGTAGGCAGCTCAGGAAGCAGAGCAACTGGGCCACGTGACCCAGTACTGAGAGCGGGAAGAAGACGGCTGCCTGAGGCAAGGCGGCGAGGAGCCGCACAGGAGCTGGGAATGGGGCGGGCTGGCAAGGCAGCCCACAGCCCTGGCCTCTGGGACAGCTTCAAAGGCAGGTGTCTGAGATCTCCTGTCTGTGGAGACTGGGTGTAGGCGGAGCAGGTGCTGCAGGGGTTAAATACAGCAATGCATTGCTTTCAAACAGGATGTTTTCTGCCACTTTTAGCTCTTCCCCAGACACGCTCAACACTCCCACCTGCACTAGGGCTGACTCTGGAGCCGAGACTCTGGATCTTAGCAGCTGGCAGGGGGACCGGCAAGGAGAGACTGGCAGAATAGTACCCTTTCCACTTCCAAGGACACCCAGCCCTGCTTGTCCACCTGCAGACATGGACAGACAGACAGACACACATACACACACACGCACCCCTTTCCTTCTCTGATGCCAACAGGAGGTGACCTTGGCAAAGGCCTCTAAGCCAAACCCCAGGTAGGGTGTGTCTAGACCCCAGCTTTTGTCTTTCTTTGGCGACGTCTGTCTTCCAGTGGCCTAAGCAGGGAAGTAGGAGAGCTCAAGGGGCTTCCAAGACCTGGGTCCAGTCCTAGAACTGTGAGCCAGCTGAGCCCATTTGCCACCCCTTCCAGCACTGCCAGCTCCCAGGGAGCATCTGAAGAAAACACCAGTGGACAATGGGCTGAGATCACTTAGGTTGAGCTGGCCCACCCCCAAGAAGTGTGGGCAGTGGGAAGTATCTGCTGGGGACAGACATGTTGCCACATACCCCCAAGCCAAGCCCTCCTTTGCCTGCCCTGTTCCCACTACCCAAGTCTCTCCTAGCTTACCACACTCTGCGGGGTTCCCTCTCAGGCCTTATTGATTCCTCAGGCTCCTTTCCTGGTGCTAAGGAAGGTAAGGTGGGGGCAAGGTGGGTGCAGAAAGGAGCACTGCTTTCCTATCCTCAGTCCCTGTGCTTTTCAGAGGTCAGAGGTGACATCCAGGTAGAACACCACCCTGGAACTTAAAAAAACATGTTTCTGAAGTATTTACTACATGCCAGGCCTGCTAAGCTCTGCTGACATTATTTCATTTAGTTCTCACAACAGTTCTATGAGGCAGGGAGGAGTCCTACTTTACAGATAAGCAAAGTCAAAGTTCAGAGCACTCTGAGTCACTTGCCCAGGGTCCCACAGCCAGGCAAATGGTGGTGCCTGGGGCCAAGTGAGGACAGGCTGATTGCAGTCCCCAACTGGGTCTTTTTCCAATGATAATCATCAGAGCAGATGCCTCCTGCTCCGTACTGGGCCCTGCTCCACGTTTTTCCTATGTACTCATTCACTTCACTCTCATAGCAGCCTCCCCCAGTGGGTACTGTTATTACTCCTATCTTAAGGGTGGAAACTGAGGCACAGAGAAGGGGATTGTCTTTGGAGCTGGATTTAAATCTAGGTAGCTTAGCTTGGAGTCATTTCTGCAACCCTAAGCCCTGGACACCTTTTACTTCCACTAAGTAGGGAACAATGCAGAGAAAAATCCCCAGGTCATGAGGGAAGAACCTGGGGATTATTCTTTTCCTTCCAAGGATCCCCAGAACAAGAGATGGCAGGTCTCAGCCAGGATCCATCCACTTTCCCAGGATTCAGCCCCTCTCAGCTGGAAAAATCCCATTCAATAGATGGGCCTCTCCTCCTCACTCAACTTTCCAGTACTGGACGGTGCTTTTAGGAGAGATAGCCTAGATTCAGCCTCTAAGTTCAAGTGCAAGCTTATAGGAAAGTGGGGCAAAGACATAAGGTGGAAAAGAGGGCAGGTGGAAAAACTGCTTGATACCTGCCCTCTGCCACGTCACACATCCACCTCACCAGCAATTCGTGTTCTGAGTACATAGAACATCCCACTGCTTTTGCTGGGACTGTCCCCAGAGCAACCCTCTCCTGACCCTGCTTTAGAAATACCAAACCCCTAGCCCTGAGCCTCAGAGAAGCAGAGGGGGAGGAGCTCAACTCTGTAGAAAGCCCCTGGCTTCCATCCCTCCAGGGCCTGCATCCCACATCAAAACCTCTGCCTGACCCTGACCCCAGTCCTGACCTTGCCTTAGCAAGAAATGAGAAGATAACATATTTCCTTCCAGTCACTGAAGCCACAACCATTGCCTCTCCTACACGTCTGCCTGTCAGCCCACACCACAGGCAGCCCCATCTTGCAGCAGCTTCTGTGAAATGGGCATCCCCAGGCAGTCTTGCCTACGGCCGTCTTGCAAGGTGTGAACTGCCAAGTGTCCTGGGCAGAGCCCTGGAAAGACAAAGATCAAAGTCCCTTGTGGCTCAGTTTAACTCCACATTGACTGCCCACCCCGGAAGGGTGGCAAAGCTGTGACCACTAATGTCGTTTCTAGCTCTGAGAGCATGCAACTCCAAGACTGGAATTTCCATCATGAGAAGTAATTTTTTTTTCTTCGTTTTTAAGAGACAAGGTCTCCCCTGTTACCCAGGCTAGAGTGCACTTGGACAATTACAGCTCACTGCAGCCTCTAATTCCTGAGCTCAAGCAATCTTCCACCTCAGCCTCCCGAGTGGCTGGGGTTACAGGTGTGAGCCATGCCAGGCAAGGAGGCCTTAAATGAGATGAAGCTTTCTCCCTGATCCCTCAGTAACCAAATGAACCCCAACATCCATGCCTCAGTGAGTGAGACTCACTCACCCTCAGACGCGAATGAACAGGAAGGGCACAAAAGATGTGGCCCCTAATCAACCCCAGTGAGAAGTGGAGCCCAGGAGAGGGGTCCTCTCTCTGCCAGGTTGGGACTGGAAAGATCTAAACTGGGCTTTCTAATTGTTGACATTGTTCCAAAGTTCCCATTCCTTCTAGAAAAAAAATGGAAAGCCAAGATACTTCCCCACAGAGGAGGAGACAACTCTTCTTCTTCCTAAAATTGGCACATAGAGTCAGCCACATGTTGGGCTTTTCCAGGAGAAGATATGCCTGTGTGTCTTCCAGCCACAACTGCACAGGTACTTGTGCGCACACACCCTTGTCATGCTATTTTTCGTTTCATTATTCCTTAAACTCTGCCTCATCGAGTGCTGAGCACTGCATGACCTACCTGACTTTTTATTTGTCATCTCTTTATTCTGGTACATAACTTAGGCATAACAACATTATGGCCAGCTAAGGTGACACCCTCTCTTCCTTCTCCACCATCCCCAACAACCCACTTTCTTTGTCCACAACAATCTCAGAACCTCCCAGAAGAAGCTGACCAGGAACAGCATAATAATAAGGGGGAAGGGGAGAGGGTTTACTGTATAAATAGAACTTATCCAGACTACTTCCTGCCCTGACTGTCTCCCCCACCTCCTTCATACACACATATTTTAAACATAGGTAAGAATGGTTGGAAATTATTTTCTACAGACTACAATATTCACGGCAAAACCCAATAGATAACATTCAGCTCAGAAAATCTCAAGATTGGAAGGCAACAGCACCACCTAGTCCAATCATCTTAAATTCCTTTGATAATATTCTAGCCAAACAGTTTTCTAGCCTGTGCTTGAATAATTTTCCTAGTGTAGAACCACCTCCCATGGTATCCAGTCTCTTTGGATGACTCTATGCTTAGAAAGCTCTTTATCATGCACAGATGGAATAGCCCGTCTTTCAATGTAGCTTTCAATGACTGCTCCTAGACAGCTCTTTGCAGCCATATTAGACAAACCTACTAGGCCATTCACACAGGAGCTCTAGAGGAGGGTTTAGGGGGCCACCATATGGTGCCATATGCACATTGGAAAAAGAGCCCTGGCCAGGTGCAGTGGCTCATGCTGTAATCTCAGCACTTTGGGAGGCCAAGGCGGGCAGATCACTTAAGGTCAGGAGTTTGAGACCAGCCTGGCTAACATGGTGAAACACTGTCTCTACTAAAAAAATATACAAAAATTAGCCAGGTGTGGTGGCCGGCACCTGTAATCCCAGTTACTCTGGAGGCTAAGGCAGGACAACTGCTTGAATCCGGGAAGCAGAAGTTGCAGTGAGCAGAAATCGCACCCTCGCACTCCAGCCTGGGCAACAATAGTGAAACTCTATCTCAAAAAAAAAAAAAGAAAAGAAAAGAAAAATTAAAAAGAAAAAGAATCCCTTTTTCTCAGACACTTAGACTTTTCTAAGACATTAAGCCCTAAGACACTTCACTTCCATCCATCAGAAAATTATCATAAAAATAGAAAACTCTACAATGCTTATGTTGTGAGTGAGGTTCGAGGGGAGAAGCAGCAGCAGCAGCAGATAGCCTGGGCTACACTTACTTTTGATTTAGACCCCATCAGCTTCCCAGGTTTGATCATGATCCCCACAAGAAGAGCGAGTAAGGTGGTAGCGCAGACAGCCTCCGCCTTTGTGCCCTGCACTGGGAGAGACAGTGTCCGTTCTGTGGAAGGAGCCCATGGCGCAGTGTGAGTGCTGGCTGTGCTCCCAGCAGGGCAGCCGCCTCCTCTGTCTGCCACTTGGCTCTTTCCAGAGGCGGCTGGGCCCCAGCAACCCAGCTCTAAGAACATTTAAGAGGCTCACCAGTCATGACTGACTGAACGATGGGAAATTCAGCGGCTGATGACACAGTAGTTGCAGGAAGGAATTTACCCCTGAAGCTGGTTCTTCATTAACCATTTTGGGACTATGGATCACCTTTGAGAACCTGATAAAAGCCATGGACTGACGCCTCCTACAGTATCAGGGTATATTAGTTTGTTTTCAGGCCGCTGATAAAGACACACTCGAGACTGGGAAGAAAGAGAAGTTTAGTTGGACTTACAGTTCCACATGGCTGGGAAGGCCTCAGGGCCTTAGAATCATGGCAGGAGGTGAAAGGCACTTCTTACATGGCAGTGACAAGGGAAAAATGACGAAGAAGCAAAAGCAGAAACCCCTGATAAACCCATCAGATCTCATAAGACTTATTCACTATCACTAGAATAGCATAGGAAAGACCAACCACCATGATTTAATTACCCACCTGGGGTCCCTCCTACAACTCATGGGAATTCTGAGAGATACAATTCAAGTTGAGATTTGGTGGGGACACAGCCAAACCATACCACAGGGCTAGGGGTCACTCCATGGAAACCAGGCTACACACTCTCATTCACCAAGGCCACTCTGGAGAACTCTAGCAGCTTCTTGGAGCGTAGCAGGACTCAGAGTTGGGAGTTCATCAGGCCTCAGGCAGTGGGGCAGGAGATACATGGCTTACTTAGATAGATTTCCATTTTTTATCAATAATTACTCCTGCAAGCTGCTTTTTTCCAGTGGAAACTCTGCCCTCAGCTTTGTCAACAAGATTTCTGGGCTGATTACTGCTCACCAGGTAACAGGCAGGCTATGCCCGTCACTGCTGGAGAGTGGCTGGTGACGCATATGGGCCTGGCCCATTTAGAAGCTGCAGTCCAATCTCTCTGATTTTACAACTGAAAAAATGGAGACCATGAAAATAAAACCATGGGTATTTAGAGGCTGGGAAGGGTAGCAGCGAGTGGAAGATGGGGAGAGGTTGGTTAACGAAAACAAAATTAAAGCTGGACAGGAAGAATGGATTCCAGTTTTCTGCAACACCGTAGGGTGACTGTGGTTAACTATCATTTACCTTATATTCCCAAAAAGCCAGGAGAGAGGATTTTGAATGATCACAACACAAAGAAATGATAAATATTTGGGGCAATAGATACACAAATTGCCCTAATTTGATCATTGCACATTGTATACCCATATTGAAATCTCACTCTGTATTCCATATGTACAATTATTATGTGTCAACTACAAATAAAAAGAAAAAAATTCTAAGAAAGTGAATAAAAACAAGAGAAGTACACTCCCACTGTGTGGCCCTGGACGTGTCACTTCCTCTCTGATGGCCTCAATCTCTTCTCTGTTTCTTCTGAGGCCATCAGAGAGGAAGTGACATGTCCAGGGCCACACAGTAGGGAAGTGTACTTTCTCACCTCTAACCTATCTGAGTCCAGGACCCCCAGCCGCCTGCCTGAGCAGCTTCCAGGCAAGAGTGTGGTGTGGGGTAGGAATGGGCCATGGAGTGGGGTGTGTACTCTCCCTCTGGGGCTGAGAGTTCCCTGTAGGAGGCCTGATGCAGACTGCAGCAGGACCACTCAGCACTGACTACATCCTTACAACCAATACAGAGAAACAAAAAGGTCACTAAGGATCACTCACATGCTCCTGCCCGACCAGCTCCTGGCTTCAGCCCCCATGGCCAGAGACATGAACAAGGACTCAAGACAGGGAATACTATAGAGGGAAGTGGGATATGCCTGGCCTGAGCTTTCTCTACTCTGGGTGGGTTTTCCTGGGACACTAACATGGGGGTACTTCCCAAGGTTATCTGCTACAGGCAAAAGTTGATGAGACAAGGAGGCTATTTGTTCAGTGACTTGGAGACCAAGAAATAGAACCTGGGGCAGCCCCAAAGGGAGAGAGTAGGTCCAACCCTTCTTTGGGGAGACCCAAACTACTGCTAGTGCTAGTAGAGCTGATGGCTAAATGGGATTTTCTCTTAAAAAAAAAAAAAGCATCTCAGGACAGCAGAATAGAGCTGCTTCCTAGCAATTCCCAAGCCCAGCGTCCAGCATGCCTGCGTGCCTCCTTCCAGGCTAAGCATCTGTTTTAATGCTGGGACCGTCAGCCCAAGTCCACATAGGCCTGAGCCACTCTTGCACAGGCAAACCTCTCTGAGGCCCAACCACCTACCCCTATCCAGGGTGGCCAGGCTTATTTTCCTTCTGGACCAATGTGATCTCTGAATCACTCAGACTCTTCCCACATTGTGTCAAAGGTCAGCAAACTCAGGTCCTACCAGCTCTGAGATATTTGGGATCCTTGGGATCATACCTCTTGGCTTTATCCAGCCGTCTGGGCCAGCCTGATACCCCTGGCCACCTGACCACTGTTCACATCCCCCCAGAGCCCATTCCTATCTCCTCATCTACAAATAGGAACATGATAATACCCGAGTCTCAGGTCTTGAGTGGGGATCAAAAGAGCTGATCTCTAAGTAGCACTCAGAAGGGTGCCTGGCACACCAAAAGCTTTATATCTTAGCTATTATTGTTGGAATTGTACCTGGCTTTAATATAATCACTAGAGAATCTAGGAAAATTGGAAGAGCTTCAGGCCCCAGAGAAGTGCTATGAAGGGCAGGACGCCTGCTCTCAGTCCCAAAAGCTCCACCCCAAACAAACATTGCCCAGAAAGCCACAATTTTGCTGAGCTGGGAGAAAAAAACCTGACCACCCCACCCATTGTCTGTGGCTTCTAAAACTCTTCCAAAACTTCTTGGGATGAGGAGAAATGAGTTGTTCTAATCTCTCCCCTAACAAGCAGAGAAGCTGAGCTACACAACTGGACTTTTCCCGCACGTAGAAGATAAAGCTTATGGCTCCCAAGTTGTCACCAATTACCAACCCTTCCACCCATGGTCCTTTTTGTCCCTGTCTCACCCAGTGCCACCTCCCTCCCCCACCTCCCCCATCATCTCCTGCTTGTCCTGTACCGTGCATCTGTTCTCACTCTAGTGGCACCTGAAGCTTGACTACCTCCAAGATGCCCCTCTGTCTGTTACCAGGGCAGCGGCACCCCCCTACACTCCCACCCCACCACCTACAGCAGAAAGCAGAACTCAGGGGAAGGCTGAGGTGGGGGTGGGAGCCAGGAGGTGGCACTGAGAACTGCAGAAGCCCTGGCAGAAGTGTGATCCCGCCATGCCCCTTTGCCTAGACAACGGGGTGGGCTTTGGCTCAGTGGGCCTGGACTCCTGGCTGCCCCAGCTCCTGAAGGCCTGGGAAAGCCATTCATTTGTCCTGGGATAGATTCTGAAGCCTGCGTCAGAATCAGGGAAGGCTCCCCAGGGTCCTCTACGATGGGCAGGGCTGGGCTACCTCTCCACCAGGCAGCCTCGGTCCCATAAAGGCCTGATGTGCCCAAAAGTATCCTCTCCATCTTCTGGGTTACTAGTGAGGGGTGGACACTTCCCCTGTGCAGTATTCATGCAGCTTCTCAAGACCTGGGCCATGTGAGAGGTCCCCACTCACTTTCGAGAGCAGCAGCAGTCACACCAAGGTGACATCAGCTGCTCCTCAGTTTCTGATTAGAATGACTTCCCCTCAACAAGCTTTTCCAGAGTTGTTTGGTCAGGCTTCCGGCTGTCCTTCTGGGTAGGGTCCCTCTTGGGGACCCCCCTGGAGGGCCAGGGAAGCGGCAGCATTTCTTCTTGGCCTCAAACTGTGGTGGGCATGATTCTGGCCTCTGCTGCCTTATCTCTGATGGAGTCCCTGCCTATGTTTAAGAACCACATGGCAAGGCTTGTACTGGGAGTGAGAGACACAGTGGTGAGCAAGACAGAGACCCTGTCCTCTGGAAGCTTACAGTCTACAGGGTGAGGAACCTCCAATTCAGTACGATACATGCCACCACCCAGCTAAGTGCCAGGTCTAAAGGGATCATGTGGGAGAGCCCCTGCTTCATCTTAGTGAGAGGGGAGAAGAGAAGGCTCTTTGGAGGCAGACCCCTCTCAACTTCTCCCCGGAGACAGGAAGGAATAGAGGAGTTTAATATGGCAGTGGTAAGAGGTATAAGGAGCACTCCAGGCAGACAATCCTGCACATGCAAAAGCTGAGAACAAAAGGGAAAGAACATGTTTGGGACAGAGAAATTCATTCGATATGGCTGGAGAGAGGGGGAGGGCACCAGGAAGAGACACACCAACTGACCACACTCATGTCAGAGGCCTGTAGGAAAGACATTCACTCTTTCCTCTGCTTCTTCAAGTTAAGCTCAGTGAGTCTTGAATATCAGGAATTTTAAATTATTGCCATGATTTATTGAAACGGAAGACTTTCAGACCCCATTCAGATTCCCATTCCAACCTGAATCCACCTTGAGTATGGTGAAGAAAATCACAATGGGGTCTCTCTCATTGTTTCATTGAGAGGTCAGCTATGCCCAGGCCTCTCCTACAGCACAGCTGAAGTCGTAGCTGAGGTACATACAAAGCCACTGTCCCCCACAGCCCTTCAGAGAGATCCTTAACCCTGGGAATAGGACCATCAGTAAAGTAGTTCAGCTAGACGGGAGAGGTAAAGGAGAAAGACCTAAAAAATTCAGCCTAGCTGAAGAAAAAAAAATTGGTTTTGTGGGAGAAAATCAAAAGAAAGAACAAATGATTCAATAAGGGCAGATGGAAGGAAGGGAGGTCAGTGAATGACTCAGCTGTCATATCAGCAGTGCAATCCTTACTAAATTCATCAATCTGTCCAGGGTAGCCAGATATGGTTGCTGGGCACAAAGAGAGGTGACTTACCCCAGCTGCAGGATCCCCAAACCTGCCGCCACCAGCCCACTCAGCCCACTGTGTTCTGGTCAACGAGGTCACTTGCTCATTTCCAGGAATTTGTCTAAGGAAAGGCATCAGGCAGAATACACGATGCTCACAAACAGCATGCACCACGGACGTGTGTGGAATGTCTCCCATGCATCCAGGCATGTGCCAGTGCCTATATGAGTCTGGCTGTCCAAATTCACTGCTGGCCAACATGACACAAGCCTTCCTTGCCTTGCCCTCAGAGCTGTAACTGAAAATAACCCTCTTGGTTCAGTGTTTCAGGCCAAATATCAGAATCTGTCTGGAGGATTCTTCCCCACGGCCACAAAGTGGTAGGAAACAGCTGTCTCTGTTCTAATTTATGAACCCTCTTGAAGCTATGATTCCCCTTCCCCAACCCTACCCATTGGCCATCTCCCTCTTCTTTGTTTTTCTTTGGTAGCCAGGGGGCAAAGACAGAACAGATTTAAACCATGGAGTACTTTCCATAAGTGCTGCCCCAGGACAGAGGAGGAGCTAAACTTAGAGTCCCTAGAGGAACAAGCTCTTTCCGTAGAGGAGCAACTTCTTTCCCGCCTGTTGGTCAGCTGTCCGCAGCCCCCGAGCTGCCCAGAGCTAGGCCTGCTTCCCATCGGGCCTCTGCACCAGCTGGCAGAAGTTCCACCCTCTTCACTCAACACTCTTTCTGGAAGTGGCAGACATCCTTCAAGAAGGAATTTGATGGACTAGCTCAGAACCTAGGTTCAATTATAGGACTCGCAGGTGAAACCCCTTTTCCTCTGACTAGGCTGCGCCCCACTAGGTCAGGTGGAGTTGCTGCCAGGTGGGCTGCGGATGGGTAGCATCCTAGAGGACATGCCAGTGGCCATGGTCCATCTCTGCCCAGGGACAGATGCCCACTGCTTCCCTTCACTCCCCCACCCTTACTTTTCCCAGAAGTCCCCCTGACCTAAAAAATAATTCTGCAGTCAGGCTGGTCAGTAGCCCAGGATTGAAGTTTAACAGAGACGAAAATAATTCCCCCAGTGAGCTATTTTCTGCTCAGCTTTCAGAACAATAGCTCAGAGTGACAGGCGGGGTGGGACCAGGGAGGCTGGCCTTGGGCCACTGTCTAGGGCCACTAACAATTTAGGGCCTTTCCCATGTCCACTGCACACTCTTCCTGGTACCAGAATTTATGGAGGTGGGACCTTAGTCAAGGGCTTAGAGTAACTGTCTGCCACATCTGCCTCCATCTGTGGATCCACATGGGACATGAGGGTGACAGGATAGGGAAGGCCCGTGGGAGCCAGGGGCCATCCTCCATGGCTACAACTCTTACAGAATACAGAAGAAGAAGACATAGCTACTTTACCAAGCCTTCAAAAGGAGGTTCTATATGATTGTTGTGTGTGCTGAGATAAATATTTTAAATGTGTTATAGAAATTGTTACACTCTATAAAAATATTAGCTATTGTCTTACTGTTATTTTTTCAGGTATTTAAGAGTAGGAGAGGAAGAGGAATAAATTCAGGTAAAAAGGGGAAGGCTGTGAAAAAACACGTCAATGACTGATTGCATGGAGGATGATTTCTGCCAGCAGGAGGGCCGCACAGCCTAGGGGGAGCCCAAGTGCAGGGAGGACTTCATATAAAATGCATCTGGGCGTCACTCATTCACTGTCTACCAAGCCCATCCTCAGACTTTCTACATTTTTTTTTTGCCTTAAGGCCCTATCCTCTGTTAGTTTCCTTTCAATTTTTCTCACACGACTTTTCTTCTAATACTCATGGGGAAATACCTTCCTGAGAAGACAGAGTATGGGAGGGAGAGAAGGAGGAGGGGAGAAAGGAAAGGAGGGGGAATATATTCTTGGAATATCTTATTCTGAAAGGTTTCTTTCTAACTTACAAGGAAGAAACACTCTGTATTATAAAGCTATTGTCATATGCTGGGAGGGGTACCTTCTCTAGTACATTCGTAAGGAATTCTACATGAATAGGGTTTTTCCTGTTCCACTCTGTAACAGTCACCTGTTTTTTTGTTTGTTTGTTTTGAGATGGAGTCTCACTCTGTCACCCAGGCTGGAGTACAGTGGCACAATCTCAGCTCACTGCAACCTCCGCCTCCTGGGGTTCAAGTGATTCTCCTGCCTCAGCCTCCTGAGTAGCTGGGATTACAGGCGCCCACCACCACGCCCAGCTAATTTTTGTATTTTTAGTAGAGATGGGGTTTTACCAGGTTGGGCAGGCTGGTCTCGAACTCCTGACCTCAGGTGGCCTCCCAAAGTGCTGGGATTACAGGTGTGAGCTACCAAGCCCGGCAACAGTCACCTGAGCCTGCAGGGCAGACTTGGCTGTGATGTGTGCTGTTTGCCACCTGCCCTCCCCCATCACCAACAGTGATTACACATTTTTTTAATTGGCTGTCAATGTCTTAGAAATCAAGAGGTTGCATTTTGGGGGGGGAAAAAAACCCTGAATGTCCAGTTTTCTATGAGAAAGTCGGGTAATTTGGCTACACTGAGACACAGCTCCTATGAGAAGCCTGCTGGGCTGACAGGGGCTGTTCTCATCAACCAGCACTCTCTGGTCCATCTCATGGGGTGTAAATCCCTCCAGTCTCACTCCTAACCCACCTGGCCCTGGCACCCTGACCAGCCCACGGTGACAGCAGGACTCACAGTCAGAAGTGCAGGTTCTGGAGGCTGCTGGCCTGGGTGCTCCCAACCCTGGATTCCCCCCACCACTAGCTGTGCAACCAGAACCAATGAAAGGCACTCTCTAAGCTTCTGCTTCCTCACCTGTGAAGTGAGAAAAATACCACCACCTACTGCATAGTCTGTGAGGAGTCCAGAAGATAATCGCGTCAAGTGCTCAGCACAGTGCCTGGCATGTCGTACCTGCTCAGTCAATGTTAGTGCCTATTACTGTGTACAATTGCTGCAATGACTAAGGAGAACTCATATGAGTTGCAGCCCAGTTTTTGAAGATGATTTAACAACACAAAGCAATTGCCCTTCAACACTCTTTTCTAGCCCAGGGACCCGGTCTACAGACAAAAACCATCTAGTGAGTGTATCTGTGACATGTTAGTTGTTGTGTGGAGCAGGGGCACTTCAGAGATGGGATTCAGACCTGTTGTTGGGGCTCACAGTAGAGTAGGGGAAATGGACAATGAGATACAGCACTGACAGGTGGAGTTACGCACAAAGCTCTCCCCACCAAGCCTGCCCAGGACCACGCAGGAGCTTGGCATTCAGGAGGACCTGGGAGTGGGTCTGACTCTTTTCTCTTTCTCCTTCTAGTCTCCAAACCTTTCGGGGGGCTTTACTAAAAGACATCCAACCACAGATTAGTTCCACTCCATTTCCAGTTTCCCAGGCTGTGCACGTGATTTCAACAAAGCTGGTCTGATCTCAAATGGAGTTCATTATAATGGAATTTTACCTGAGGCAGCCCCTCCCCCACTTCTTAACATCATGGCACCCAAGATATATATGAGTGTGCTTGCCAAAGAGGCTGGGCAGAAGTCACTTCCTGCCCCTGGCAGCAGTCCGGAAATTCAGAGCCGTTTGGAACAAAGAACTCTGCCCCGAAGGTGTTTTCCAGCATCTCCCTGGCCAGCTTGGAACTGCCCCATTCACCCTCACACCACCTGCTGCATCTTTTCCAGCCCTCCTCAGACAGGAAGGGGAGGAGGGAAGACAGAGCTGAATGACCAGGACCCCGCAGGGAAAGGCAATGCGCAAATGAGAAAAAGAACATGCATTTTGGACTTAGGGCTGAATTTAAGTTCTGGTTCTGATTTAGTAGCTCGGTGTCTTTGGATAAGAAATGTAACCTCTTAATCTTTGTGAACCTTGGTTTCCTCTTTTGTAAAATGAGCATAATATTACTGGCCTTGTAGGATTATTGAGAGGCATAAATGAGAAAACACATGAAAAACATTTAACACAGTGCCTGGAACATAGTGAGTTATAATAACCATTAGTTATTACGATTGTCAGCTATGACATAATATAGTAACCTCACAAGGGTCAAAGGTTGTTATGGAAAGAGACACTGGGTGGAGTTAGGAGTGGAGGGATGGCTGAAGAAGGTAGAGCCCTGTCCCTGAGCCCAGCATAGGCCTGGTAGCCAAGGTGAGGCCCGAGGCAGAAGCACCTGCCTTCCCGGAGCTGACAGGCACAGACTGGATAGGTAATTACAAAGTTGAGGGCTGGGGTGGCCCATGCAACTGTCCAGCCAGCCACATTCCTTTGTCCCGTGGGTGACTGGATGGTGAGTATCCGACTGTTCATGTGGCTACCAGGACGCTGAGTGTAGTTAACTTTTTCCCTAGTAGTCCGAGAAGGGTGTTTGACTTTCAAAGGGAAAGGAATTCTCTACAGGCATTTGTCTCCTTTCCCCATGGCATTGCCTCTGTTCACTCCACCCCAACCCTCCAGCTACTCCCTGCTTCTCAGGTTAAACAAATCAGAAAGCCAAAGAATGAGGCCAGACTCTGGACAGATAGACAGTAGAGACTACTAAACTTCACCCCATCTCACTGGAGCCCTTAAATGAGCAAGAAGCCCAGGACAGACATGAATCTATCACTGCTCCAGCTCCACATGCTTTGATTAGCTAGCAAACTCATGGTTCTTATACTTCCATGTCCTTTCCTCAAAATTGGTGCCCAAGGAAAATATATATTCCTCCCAATCCACTTAGTGAAAATGCAACTTAGTAGGTATTAATTGAGCACCTAGAATGGGCTCGGTGCTGACACCAGGCTCTTGGTTGAACTTAAGAGACCACCTAGTGTTGGGGAGGATGAAGAGCCATGAGATCCCTCAAGCACTGCTCAGAGAGGAAGGGCTTGAACTGCACCTGGAGGCCTAGCACAGGGCTCTCAGAGTCAGCCTGTGGCACTTACATGAGCACCTGTGCACAGTGCAGCAGAAGAGCACACATGTGAGTCAGAAACTGGGTCCCTAGGTCATGAATAATACAATTATTCTAGCTAATCATTATAACTGTAGAAACTCATCTAATACAACTTTTTCATTTTAGAAATGAAGCCTATTTCAAGTGTTGAAAAGGATGGAGAACAGTGGAAACTTTTGTCCACTACTGAAAGGAGTGGTTTTTTCTGGTACAACTACTGTGGAAAGCTGTTTGGCACCTTATAGCAATGCTGAACATAGAATTCCATGGGAGCCAGAAATTCCAACCCTAGGTATGTGCCCTACAGAAATTCTTGTGAGTTTCTCATGCACCAGAAGACAGGTATAACATGTACACCCCTAGCAGTACTGTCCTATTGTAATAGCCCAACTGGAAACAACCCAAATGTCTGTCAGTGAGAAGGAGGATGTACAAATCATGGTGTATTTTTACGATGGAATGCTACACAGCAGTGCAAACTAATGAACTGCAGTACTGTGCCTCAACATGGATGAACCTCAGAAAACTCATATTGACTCAAAGAAGTGCATCACAGAGGACACACATGTATGTGAACTTCAAAGCCATGTAAAATAAAACAATATAGTATTTTGTAAAACATACCTAGATGATAACTTACAAAGAAAAGCAAGAAAGCAATTAACCAAAATTTGCTTTGGGGTGCGGAGTGAAGGAGAATGCAAATGGGGAGAGGCAGAGGGGGCTTTTAAGTTCTGTGAATGTTCCACTCCTAACTTAGGTGGTAGGTACAGAGCATACATACATTTTTTGAGACGGAGTCTCACTCTGTCCCCCAGGCTGGAGTGCAGTGACATGATTTCGGCTCACTGCAACCTCTGCCTTCCAGGTTCAAGCGATTCTCCTGCCTCATCCTCTCGAATAGCTGGGATTACAGGCATGTGCCAACTTGCCTGGCTAATTTTTGTATTTTTAGTAGAGACGGGGTTTCATCATGTTGGTCAGGCTGGTCTCAAATGCCTGACCTCATGATCCACCCACCTCAGCCTCCCAAAGTGCTGGAATTACAGGCGTGAGCCACCACACATGGTCCAGAGTATATGATTCTTTAAACTATACATATTATATAATCTTGTGTGCATGATATATCACAGTTTTTAAACATGAACAAAAAAGAATTGAAGAACCCAAGTGACAGAGAAGCTAAGTAACCGTCGCAAGCTCATCAGCTAACAAATGACAGAGAAATCAATTTGCCAAATCTGAGTTTAGTCAGGTGCCAGGACAGCCATTCCTGAGTTCTAAAAGGGCCTCTCACAAGGATAGGCTTCTGGGCTAGAAATTTTGAAAAGAAGTCCAAGAGTCTCTTTTTCCCCGCTGTTAAATCCCCAGTGTCTTGAATAGTACCTGGCACACAGTAGGCTCTTGGCTCATATCTACTGAATACATGTGCCTTTCAAGGGCCTACTGTGTGCCAGGCACTTGACTTACATCATCAACTCCTCACACAGTCCTACAAGGGAGCTATTATTATACCCAGTTTACAAGTAAGGAAACTGGGATACGAGGAGATTAAGAAACTTGCCCAAGGTCACAAGCTACAAAGTGATCATGCCAAGCTTTGAACCCAAGAATCTAACTCAGACCCTGTGTTTCTCCTGTTCTGCCAGGCTGCTAGCTTCTAACAGCACTATCTAAAATTTTAGTCATCTACCAGGGAACCCTGGGACCCACAGGGCATGGGCCAGGCTGAGCATTTTCTCTTCCTTCGACCTCCGTCTCCAGGCTCTGACAGAGTGGTTTGTATGGCCAGGCCCAGTGTCGGCAAGCAGCATAAAGCAGATGTTACAGGCTGACTCTGCAGCCATGAGCAGGTGACTGCATCTCTTTACACCGTGGTTTCCCCACTATGCCTGCTAGAGAGAATAACTGTACCTACCCCAGAGAGAAGCTATGAGGATGAAAGGAGACAAGGAAAGCAATCGGCCCGGGGCCTGGCACAAGGCTGTCAGAGGAGGCTGGAGTCCATTTCTCCTTCCAGCTGGGCCAGGTTCAGGAGTCCTTAAGGGATAGCCAGGAGGGGGAAAGGGTAGGCAAGGTGAGAATAGCTCCCCATTGGCCAATGGGACAATTAGCACACAGTAGGCATTCAATAAAGAGGCTTGTTTGAAAGAGTGCTTCTTATTTGCCTTTCAGACTATTAGAGTCATATTTGATTTCACACAATTTCTCTGCACAAGCCTACCTCTCTTGGGTACTTGTTTGCGGTTCTTAACCTGAGAAGATGCCTGAGACTGCCAGAGGGCACCAAGATCTAAAAGTACTGGCAGAGGAAGCCTCCTTCTGAGAGGCCACTGTTCCCAGAGTAACCTTTGGGCAGTCCAAGCCTGCTCTCAGGTCAACTTGTTCAAACTAGTTAGCACATCTGAACTCGTCACTCTCAAACATTTACTACAGGCCTATAATGTGCAAGGCAGGGCACTAAGTGCCCTGGAGGGTTCCAGGCAGGTTAAGAACACGGGCTTTTGCAAACCTAACAGGGAGTCATGGCACTCCTCCTCACAGGCTATGACAGCTTGGCATGTTGTTTAACCTCACGGAGACTCTGTTTCCTCATTTGAAAAGGGAACATAACTGGTTCTTGTCTCATAAGACCTAGTCATAGGTCTGGGAGACATGTAGCACAGCACCTGTTACCAAGTAAGTGCTCAGTAAGTAGCTGAAGCTACAATGCCAATACCAGCAGGTGGCACACACTGGATGTGTCACCAGCAAAGCCTTGGGCATCATGGGTACTCCACAGTGCCTGAAATGTCCCACCTTGCATAGCACCTCCAAGCTTCAGGTCATCATTGGAAGGCCAGTGAGAGGCAACAGCTTCTCAGGAATCAACCTCCGAGTGTGCCCAGACTCCACTTTCCCGTGGGTGCAGCTACCCACACCCTGCTCCGGACCAGGACTCTCCCCTGTGCAGAATGAGGACTTTGTATGGCATCTGGTTCTGGGAACACTGCTTAGTCTATTCCTTGGCACAGGACCTGCAGGGCAGGTTTGCAAAAGCGTGACAAACATTCCAACTCACAGAGCACCGACTGCTTCTGCCTTTCGCTCTGGCCATTCACCAACCAGACACCCCCATTCTCCTCCAGCCAGTCTTGGTGTGGAGGGGGCCTCGCCACATCCTTTCCCCACAAGTCACTTCAAAGACATGACTTCCCAAGATATCTTCACTTGCCCTTTTCATTTGTTGGCAATGAGAATGACTTCCTTCCTGGCAGAATAACTGAGAGTCACACACAGTCATCGTGGCTGCTCTCCCCGCCTCCATGCCTATGCCCGATCACCCACATACTGGACCTCTGGGGACTCTCCAGGGAGCCCGCCTTCTGCATCTGGACCATAAGGACCCAGGACACAGAAGGTAGGACAGTTTCTCTTCCACATGTCACCACAGTAGGATGCAGACACTGCCATCAACGCCTGTCACTTGGATTGAGCAAGAACAGCCTGTCCCCACCCTGGACCATTTCCCTAATAGTCAGACCAGACCAAAGAGGTAAACTCTAGAGTCCTTGGGAACTGACTCTGTCTCCTGCTATGCAGCTTCTCCCTGGCTTTGGCCTCCACTTTGCTTATCGTTTTCCCGGAACCTGGTTACAGGTGACCTATGTCCTTTATCAGAGTGGGCAAGGTTTGCCTACCTTTGCCTTTCTGGCTGCTAACCTGCTTTACAGCCAGACTTTCTGTGGGGTAGTGTGGTCCCCAGAGGTCTGGGAAGCTGGATGAGTAAAATGAGGAGGCTGCAGATATGGAGGAAGAGGGAAGAGGAAATGTGAGGCCCAGTCTTGGCTCCACTATGAACCCCAATTCCCCTGGAGGAAGCTGAAGAGGAGTTGGCAGACCTTCCTGTCCCTGTCTGAGGTAGGGGTGGGGCAGGAAAACCAAAGTTGAGGCCAGTCACAAGTCAAGGGTGAAGGGAAGTCACACGCGTGGTGGGCTGGGTCCCAGGACAGGGTGGGTGGGGGCAGTGCTGCCCTCGGGGAAAAGATGGGAATTCACTGGTAACACCAGGGAGCAAGCTGGGGTGTTGGGGGCTAACCTCAGAATTAAGCTACCCCCATTTTACCTGGAGCATTAAGCACCCCCCCTAACCTCATCGTCCCCTCATCACTGCTATGACCTCTGCTGGGTTTGGAGTGATAACCACTAGGATGATGAATGTTCCATTTTTCCCTGGACAGTTTGGGTTTATGTCCATTGTCCTGGTATAACCATGCATGGCAACCCTTTTCACTCTCAAAAGTATTCCAGTTTGCAAGATACATTACACAGAGACTCTTTCTCGCATATCCAGGAGTGCACTGACACAGGAAAAGGTTAGGGAGAAATCAGAGAGAAGCAGAACAAGAAGCGAGACCTTGGTGGCCTAGAGTGACCCCCAGGCTGGCTTCAGCCCAGTTGGATCCTCTCAGAACTGTACAATAGTGGAGGGAGAGCCTGAGAACTGCTGCCCACCCCGGGCTCAAATTATCTTGGAGTCAGGGGCTGGTCTGGTGAGTTCTGCTTCCTGCCATCCCTCAGAGGGCCTGGAGTCATGCTGGGTGCACAAGAGACTCCTAATCAAATCTGGTCAATTCCTTACTTCCCTCTGCCTGCATCTAAAACAGAACTGCAGCAGAGACACATGGAAGCTGGAGCCCTGTAATGCCTTATTCAGCAACACACCAAACGTCATCCAGGTGGTCCTCCTGTCTCTGGCTCTCTGGCTTCTAGGAGCTGACTGCTGCACAGGCCACAGCGAGTTTCTAGCAGAGGTTCCAGATGCCCATCCCACCCAGGACAGAATGAAACAATGGAAACTCCCTCTCCTGTCTTAGATAACCACCTGATGTAGTAACCACTTGATGTAGCCCACTTGGCCCCAGGCCTTTCTCCATTGACAGCCTGGGCTTTGGACACCTGCTATCTGTTCTGGGGGTAGAGTGTAGGGGTCCAGAAGGTCTTCTTGAAGCCTCCTCTGGGACTTAGTTACAAAAGAGATCAGGTCCGAGGTCAAATAGGGGAAGAAGACTGTGAAACCATAAACACAAATTATCAGGGCACCCCAAACAGTACCCGACCTTCCATAATGTTTATACAAACAAAGTCTTTTGGCCTCTACTGAAGAGGAGCAAAGGTTTGGGGAAGCTTTCTATCATTTTTTCCCCTCCTTTCTTATCCCATTTTCTAGTTCCTTCTTTAGCTTGGTAAGGGTCCAAGTCACAGCTGATCAGGACCAGCCAAACCCAAAGCCATGGGATCCAGCCAGAGCACAGACTGTGAATTCCCCAGCTTTTTGCAGTTTGAGTCAGCCCTACAGCCTGGTTGGCCTCCTAGGACTCTTCTCAAATATGTCCAGAGAGGTTAGTGAGTGGGGGCCATGGACTCTGCAGGGAGGGCGACTTCTGCTCAAGGATCTCTAGCACCCAAAACAAAAGCCAGGGAGAAATGCACAGTCTTACCACCTCCTGGTCTGGCTGCATGCCAGGTCTGAAACTGTTTCAGAAAGACCCACAATTCCCTCCAGCACTCGGACAGTGAAGGGATGGCAGAAGGCCTCTCAACACATAACACTCTCAGTTCACAGAATTGAGGCTCCAGTGTTCAGATAACCCACCTCTACTTCAGCAAACCAGCCCACTCCCTAGCTTGGGTTAAAACCTTCTTTGCCAACACCATGACTTCTCTGGTCCCAGACTTTCCCAATTTCTTCTGCTCACCCACTTCACTAGCAGAGATGGGCCACTAACAAGACCACTAGGCAGAAATGGAATGAAAGGCTGGAAAAGCCTGCAGTGCTGAGATCCTAGGAGAAAGGTGAGATGTGGATTTATCACAAAGCCACTGTCCCTTCAGTCACCTCCTGCTGGAATCATCCCATTGCCATTCCACAATCACTGCTGTGTTGGAGTCTGAGCCCCTGCCATGAGGAAGACCACCTTCCAGCAGGGAGCTGGAGCAGAGCCAAACTCTGCCCAGGAGAGCTTCTGCAATGCTCAGAAAATGCCTGCCCAATTGCTTGCCTGGGCTCTGGCCCCTTTGGCTGCAACTGAACCCAGACAGGAGGCTGACTCACTCACCACAGGCATAGAAGAGGAGGAGGAACAGGAGGAGGAGGAGGAGCTGAGAGAAGGTCCTGGGCTGGGAGACCCAAGGCTCCCCCAGCCCAGGCTGGGTCTCAGACTCTGGTACCCAGGTGGAGAGGAGGAGGGGCAGTTGTCCACTGGCCCTGGAGACCACAGGCTGTTCCTGACTAGATACTTCTGAATCTTCCTCACCACCACCCACAGAAACAGGGCACCTTGCTTCCCAAACAGAAACCACTCCTTGAGCCCCTTCCTCATTTGAATGCTTGCCCCTGAGTTCCTCTGAACATCTTTTGACAGGCTGTCCTGGAACCCGGGCCATTTAGGTCTAAAATCATTGGTAGTTCAAAGAAAAATTAAGAAAAAAAAAATACTTAAAAGACCCACCTCCACCATCGCAGTTGACCATACCTGGGCCCTGTAAGATAAATAAGGCTACACACCCTCTACTCCCGCAGCCCTGAGCACCATCGACAGCCAATCACTCCTTTTCTTGTTCCTCCACTCCATGCCAAGGCGCCCCGACAGAGGAAGGAAACAAATGCTTCTTGTTGCCCAAGTGCTGAGCCCGGTGCTAGTGGAGCATTTCTCCTTTAAGTCGCCTAAGCACTGAGGATGTTGCCGCTCTCCTCCTCAGCCTGGCACGAACTTCGGCTTTCTGAAACCTCAGTGCCCCCTTAGTGTCCCAGCCTCATGGCACAACAGCAGGGATCTCAGTCGCCAAGTTTACCGCTGAGACTTAGACTCTAATGCTCGCACCCGGGCACTTAGGCCCCGGTACCCACGACGCCCCGACCCCGAGTCCTTATCCTGAGACCCCCTTCCGTGCTGCTCCCGGGTCCGCACCTGATCCCGCCGGCGGGTGGACAAGCTGTTCCGCGCTCCCGGCGCCCACGGCTCGGCAGCCGCCTTTTGACAGGCAGAGACAGCCCAGCACCTGGTCCCGCCCCTCGAGCAGGCCCCGCCCCGGCCCCGCCCCGCCACTCTGCCCCGCCCACAGGTCCAGTCCTCTCTTGCCTGGAGTTTGGTCTGCCCTGAAACCATCTTGACTTGGAATCATCCACCCTGCTGTCGCCTTAGAGACTCTGCCACGTGAAACTCATCGACCCGTCGTCCATAGGGCAAGGCTCGCTTCTGCCCTCTGTGGGACAGAGTTGTCGATGACTATATAGGTGCAGATCCCCGCTTCAGCCTGCGTTAATCGGGGATGCAGCCCCCCACTCTTCCTGCCGTGGTACTACCCAGCCTGCTGTGGACGCCTGGTCCAGGTGCGTCACCCCGACCTGGGCTGACCCGCCCAGTACTTTGTTGCCCGCGGGACGCTGGAGGGCGCCTGCCGACGGGCACCGGCGGCTCGCTCCGCACCGGTGGGAAATCCCGAGCGCCGCTCGCCATCGTGTTACTGCTGCAGAAAGCCAGGAAGCTCAGCCTGATCCCAGAGATGAGGGTAAAAGATCCCGGGGGGCAGAAGTGGAAATTGGAGTTGCATCATCGCTCCCACCGATGTCACCTTAGCAGCGACCGCGGCTGACCACGTTCCCGGCCTGTCACGAATTTCACCCAGGGGAGCTGAGTCTTAGCTTCCCTGGTCCCTAGTCTCCAGTTCCCCCTTCCCCGCCGTGGCATCGGCCTGAAGGGAAGAGATAAAGATTACATACTGTGACGTGGAATTGTGGACGGCTGCGGAAAATACACCACAGAAAATTTTGGCTAAAAGTTACTCTCTGCTTCCCTTGACGATGTGCTAGGCACCGCTCTAGGTGCTAGAGGAGAGGTGAAAAAGATGGGGTTCCCTCCTTCTTAGAACTCACTGTGCAGTGGGAGGATGTATAAATACGTAGTAATTACAACATAATCTTCTGCAATAGAAATGCCCACAAAATCGTCCAGCAGTTGATGATTCCTCCTCTTACAGAGGAGGAAACCATGGCTCAGAGGGACAAGGTAAAAGGGTGGGAAATTGAGGCATAGAAAGATTAAGTGATTTGCCCAACATGACTCAGCTAATCAGTGAAGGACTAGTGCTAGAGCCCAGCAAGTCTGCTGGTGCAATGGTCTCTGAACCATTTCTGCAACAGCTATGCTGGGCTGTATCATAATCAGCCCCTCACAACTCAATAATACAGTTAAAAGAAAAAGACTGAGATTAAACAGAAGGAAGAACCTTCCAACAGGGAAGTTTGTTAAGCACGGAAACAGTTCATTATGGAGGTATCATGGAAACTCTCTGAGAAGACTCAAACAAAAGACAGAAGAGGGGCACATCGTTTGACTGAATTTGGGAATGGACCATTTATTCTGAGAAACAGATGAAGTGCTCCTTTAGAGGTCCTACTAGTCTAATGGATGGATTCTCTACCTGTAATGAAGTAATAGAAAGAATCCCCTTGCCCAAAGCATCATGGGAAAGCTAGCGGTGATTCTCATGGGGAGAAAAGCGTAACAGGAAATTTCCAACTGCCAATACCTTGGGACATTCTCTGGAAGTCCCGTGAGCCTTTGGAAGAGGTTGAGCGCTCAGAAGTCACTTTTCTGGTGCTTGATTGGCCTGACATCTTGCAAATAAACCTTATCAAAAGATGGTGGAAGATTCATACTAAGTATTCCATAGTAATTGACTGTTAGTCTTTTTTCACAGCTCTTTGTTGGAGGAGAGGTACTTGTAATTCACATGTGTAAACTGCTTTATATAAAAAGAATTCTTTGGAATATCTTACTTGATCTTCATCACAGCCTTTTCAGACAGGCAGAGTAGAAAATACTGTCTCCATTGTACAATTGATGTGCAGAGTTGTCAAGGTTTTTACAGTTGAGGAGTGTCAGAGATACTGGACCCAGGTCTTCTCTCTGCACATCCCACTATTCCATGCTGCCTCTCAAGAAAAAAGAAAAAAAAAAGTTCCATGCACTTTTCACAGAGTTGGAGAACTCAGAGGTTCTGTGTTTGGCAAACTGGCAAGATTATAGATGTCATCACAGTCCCCAGCACATGCTGTTTTCAGCCCCATCACCTTGTCCCTAACCATGTTCTTCTCATCTTCCCCCAATTCCTGAACTGTTTTCTCTCATCTGCTTTTCCAGATCCTCTCCTGTTTCAGGTCCTGCCTATTCCATCAGGCTTTTCCGACATCTCCCGGCTGAAAGGAGATGTCAATTCTCCGGTCTTCGTAGTAGGCATTGCCTGCATTGCATGTTTGGTACCCAGTAATGAACCATTGTGTATTTACATTGAACAAAGATAGATTTTTTTGCCTGCTTTATTCTTGAAAGGAAGGTTATTTTGTGAAAGTAGAAAAGCAAGATCATATGAGATGCACTTCTCCTGTGCTCTGTGGTAATCCCTAATTGTCTCTGGACCCTACTTCTCCCTAGCCAGGCATATAACCAGAAAGGGAGGTTGCTGAGTTGCTGCCTCACACCCTGTTCTCTTGATGCCTTGATGACAAGCACCATTCCTGCACTACAGAGCTAATAATTGTGAACTCCTCTATCTTGGCTTCTCTATAAACCATGTACCAGAACCACTGCAGGAAACATTAATTTTTCTTTTCCCTGAAGTTAACATTTCTCATATTCTCACTTATCCCTGGGATGAGGAGTGGTCTTTATTGGGATGTACAGATTGGTTTTGGTCAGTACTCATCTCTACCAAATTACATCAGGGAACATCTACTAAGTACTTGCTTAGTTAATATTAACCAAGTGTGATGGTGTGCTAGATACCCCACTATAGTGCTATAGACTGAACAATCTGTATAGAAACAAAAGAGCCCTTCCAGGTGCATCTGACTTTGATAGAAAGATTCCACAGTTCCTAGGCTGAGGATTTCATTTAATTTATTTCATTCCTGTGCATTTCATTCCAGAGACTCCAAAGAAAAGAGGGTCTGGCCTCTGGACCTCTCTGCAAGGCTCCAGGTACCTGGGGGTGGCCTAGGCAGTTGTGGCTGTGGTCAGGCCACAGAACTGCAGCCCAGCTACATCTCTAGGCTTCCCTTTTCTGCAGCCTGGCCACTGTCCTTGAGGCTGACTGATGCTCTCTGAAGCTCTTGTGGTGGTGTCAGAGCTTGAGTGGATCACTGTGTCCCTGTGAGGCTCCCAGAGACTCTGTTTCCATGGACAGGGTTTTTTTGAGCTGTCTAAAGGCTGTTCTGCAGGTAAAAGTGTGCCCTTTGAGCTCTCTCTGGAACACTCCCATCTAACTGTTTGTTTTTCTCTTTTTAGGGCACTTTTTTCCCCCTCAAATATTTTATGGTTATGGGCATGGTAGGACTGAAGGGAAGCCTCTCTTCAGTAAACACTCAGAGAACATTCTGAGAGACATGGGCACAGAGTTAGACAGAAGGGGCCAGCCCATCTTCTCAGTTTGTTCCCTTGTTTTTGTTTTTGTTTTTTTAAAGCACATTATTGGGAGGCTGAGGCTGGTGGATTACGAGATCAGGAGTTTAAAACACACATTAAGTCAAGAAACATTAACTCATTTATATTTCCTAACCTATGTTAAGACAAAAAGGATCAGGGACGATTCTCCTTATTTATGTTCCAGGTGGTGAAAATAGAATGAATAAATGTAAAAAGCTGTAGCAATGAAAGCACACCAAGGGGTCTTCCCAGGACAGTGTTTTTCAAATTTTTAACTGCAGCCTGTAATAAGAAGTAAGTTTTTATCATGACCTAGTTTACCCAGGAATATATATAAGTTTCCTGATACAAAGATGTTCAACAGTGTTTTCTATTATTTTCTCCATCCCCTTTTCCTTCCTTCCTCCATCCCTCCTTCCCTCCTTCCTTTCTCTCTCTCTCTCTCTCTTTATTTCTTTCTTTCTTTTTCTCTCTCTTTTTTCTCTCTCTCTTTCCCCTTCTTCCCTCCCTCTCTCCCTCCCTCTTTTCCTTCCTTCCTTCCTTCCTTCTCTCCTTTTTGGATCCACCAAATGATTTTACAGCCCATTAACATGTTGTGACCCAAAATATAACATTAAAAATCCTACTCTGGCCAGGCGCAGTGGCTCACTCTTGTAATCCCAGCACTTTGGGAGGCCAAGGTGGGCAGATCATGAGGTCAGGAAATCAAGACCATCTTGGCTAACATGGTGAAACCCCATCTCTACTAAAATACAAAAAATTAGCCTGGCATGATGGCACACACCTGTAGTCCCAACTACTCGGGAGGCTGAGGCAGGAGAATCACTTGAAGCCGGGAGATGGAGGTTGCAGTGAGCCGAGATCAGTCCATTGCCCCCCAGCTTGGGCGTCAGAGGGAGACTCTGTCTCAAAAAAAAAAAAAAAAATCCTACCCTACAGAGTGGCACAGGCCTGTAACCCCAGTACTTTAGGAGGTTGAAGTGGAAGGATTGATTTGAGGCCCAGAGTTTGAGACCAGCCTGGGTAACATAGTGAGACCCTAACTCTATAAAAAATGTAAAAAATTATCCAGATAAGGTGGTGTGTACTTGTAGTCTCAGCTACTTGAAAGGCTGAGGTGGGAGGATCACTAGAGCCTGGGAGGTCAAGGCTGCAGTGAGCTATGATCATGCCCTTATGCTTCAGGCCTAGGCGGCAGAGTGGGACCCTATCTCAAAAAGAAAAAAAAAATCTTCCTCTAGGTCATGGGCTAGGCTGACATGATTATTTCAGTAGCCAACCAACTGAAGACTCCATCCAGGCATTTGACTGAATCTTGCCTTTCTGAATAACAGAGCAAGTCCCCCTTACCATAAGACCCCCTCATTTAGAACCTGTAACATGAGATTCACAGAAATATGTTTGAGATATCATCAATGGCATACATGTAGCACTCTCAGAACCCTGCAGGGGATCCGTGATAGTTTTGGTGATTCTACTTCCAAGGACGCGTGGTCAGGGTTAGGTCACTGAGGCAGAATGTATCCACTCAATGTTTGCCCTTGTGGCCTTTACTCAACCGATGTATTACCACTCTCATGTATTTTCCAGGTTTGGGGGGTTCTTTTAGCCTCAAGATGCCTATAGTATCTCAGAAATCCTAGAACAGCTCTAAGGAGTCCTGTGCAATGCCATGAGAAGTGAATGCACACAGACTCAGCCTGCTCTAGAAAGAGTAGGGCAGTACCAGTTATTCACTCCAAATCCATCTGGCTCCAGGGCTCCATTCCCAGTAGCCCAGCTCATGTCTTCTTCCTCGGGGCTTTGGCATTTGTCTTTCCCACCTGCTCCCACATCCTCCAGCCCCAGGCTGCCAGCCTGCTGGCCCACACACAGTGTCTGCTGGCATAGTGAAGTAGAGCCTAGAGGCTGAATGGAGAAAGGTTTAGACTCCCACCTGCACCTCCAAGCAAAGGCAGCTCAGAACTTTCTCCCAGGCTCCTAGGTATTTGCTGGGCTCCTGTCCAAATCCAAGAAAACAATGATGACTGTTCTCCAAGCCCCAACCCCAACCACGGAGACCAGCAAAACATACTAGAGGCTCAGGGTCCTTTCCCATCTATGATTATCTATGCCTGCTGGTTTTGTAACCACCATGATTACTCTTGTAGGGAGATGAAGCATGACTCATTCCGAATGCCACTGTGGAATTCTTATTCTGCTCCTCTAGGGAAGAGTGTCTTGTGGAGGAGCCCAGGTATGGAGATAAATGGAGGGGCTCCATGGCATGGGAGTCAGTGTCTTGGAAGGAGGTAAAAATGGAGTTAGTGTCGCATTGCAGCTGAAGAGGTCAGTAGAGAAAAGCTGACTATTTTCTAAAGAAGCTCCCTGTCCCTAGAGGAAAGTTTTCAGGGAAGACAACTGGGCAATGACCTCCTTCATAGCAATGAGCAGAAGCCCCACAAGCCTCGTCTTGGGCATGCCTGCTTGTTTCTCCAGAAGAATAGGAAGGACGTTCCGTAAGCAGCCCAGGAATGCATTAAACAACTCTCCCCTGGGGCCCCAACTCCAGAAAGATGTGGCTGTTGACAGCCCTTCTCTTTTGCCTTTGGCCTCTGGCCTGGGACAGACACGCTACCAAGCATGGCTGCCCTTTTGGTTGTGTTTGCCTCATTGTGCTACGTCGCTAAAAATGTTGCCATTGTTAAAACTATTGTTTCTGGTGTCCACCTCCATTTCCAGCTGGATTTGCTGTGGACTACGTGATAGTGGTGGCGTGTTCCTTTGTTATCATCCACATGTCCAACAGCCAAGAAGTTGTTTCTAAATGTTTTTAATGTAAAAACCCTATTGCAAAAAAAAATTGTGATCCCATATATGAATATTATTTTCAAAGTACTATCCTTAGCTAATATTTGAAGTCACACTACACAGGGTGAGATTCATCATCAACGGTAATGAGTGGCTTCCATTTCATGGAAACATTCATCTTAGGGACAGGAACTAGACAGACTGGCTCACCACATTCCATTCTCTTCCTCTCTAGAAATTCTCCCTCTAAGAATTGTAGCTTCTGTATTTAGCATGGTCTGGCTAGGGGCCTTGTCTTTAGTTGGGCCTATCTACACTTGGGCTTGAAATACAAAGGAATTGGATTGGTAATCTCCATGTACTTGACAATGTCCCTGTGACATTTCTTTTCTTTCTTTCTTTCTTTTTTTTTTTTTTTTTGGTGGACTCTCACTCTGTCGCCCAGGCTGGAGTGTTATGGTGTGATCTTGGCTTTCTACAACTTCCCTCTCCAGATTCAAGCTAGTCTGCTGCTTCAGCCTCCACAGTAGCTGGGATCACAGGCATGTGCCACCATGCCCAGCTAATGTGTGTGTGTGTGTGTGTGTGTGTGTGTGTGTGTGTGTGTGTGTGTGTTTTAGTAGAGATGGGGTTTCACCATGTTGGCCAGGCTGCTCTCGAACTCCTGACCTCAAGTAATGTCTGCTTTGGCCTCCCAAGGTGAGATTACAAGTGTGAGCACTACGCCCGACCTTTCCTGTCACATTTCTACAAGGTTCTAGGGATTTAAACTACAGGGAGAGTGGGAGCAGCCAGTCCAGTTTATAGTGTAGTGGAAAAGAACTTGGGCTTGAACTACTTCTGATTGGCCGAATGACTTCAGGCAAATTATTTTCTCTCTATTAACATCAGTTTTGTCATCAATAAAACGGGGATTAAAAATAGTCACAGGGTTGTTGACTTCATAGGGTTGTTGAGGAGATTAAGTAAAATAACCTATCTAACGCCTTTACCACTGTGCCTGGTGCATAAGTATCCAATGAATATTAATAGTTAATAGTCTGGTCATTAGCAAAGCACTTTAAAACTGTCATGCCCTGGAGTTTCAACAAGGTATTACTTCACATCTCTCTAATTAGGGTGGAAGGGAGGGAGAAAAGGAAGGAAATATGAGAAGTAAAAGGAAAGGAAGTGCTTAGCCCAACTGTGATGTTTTTAAATATCTGTAGGTCTATCAGCTATACTGTCACCTATTCTTAAAATGGCTTTGCCTCTGATACACAAACCGAATTTATTTTTGCCCTTTGCCCAAAATAGTTTAGATGTAGCCTAATTTCTTGGAGGTCCTTGGCTTGAGCTGTTCTGATCAACTGAGGAAACCAGTGGCCTCCAGACCGTGGGGTCTTATGGATATTGGCATTATGAAGCCTTTACTGATTGCCTCCAACAGGCCACTTCCTCTTTGCGATAAGCAGGGAAAGGGGGGTAAATCCATCTCACAAGACCAAGAAGAGGATCAACTGGAAAGAATTGCCAATGATGTAGCTACTGCATGTCTTAGGAGGTCTGCAAACCCTCTAAGATCTGGGTTGCCATTGCTGCGTGGGGACACAGAGTCAGACCCAACAATGGGAGCTGTTTGCACCAGGGATACCCAGTCAGGAGCATTTGAAATTTTTAGAGTAAAGCATTTAAGATAATGTTTTGTGCTTTATGCCAACAATATTCCATATCCAGGAAGAACCCTGTCCGTTGGGGGCCTTATCTCTTGATTACAAGAGGTGAATGGCACTGTTTGTTGTTGTTGTTGTTGTTTAGAGAGATGGAGTCTCACTGTGTTGCCCGGGTTTGTCTCAAACTCCTGGCTCAAGCAATCCTGCCTCTGCCTCCCAAAGTGCTGGGATTACCGGCATGAGCCACCAAGCCTGACTGTGCATGGGATTTATATTCCCTTTTTGTGGGTGAACATGAAGGTTAACTGAAGGCTCTAGTATATGTGAAATGTGGTTTGTCCTGCAGAAAAATTGTGTTTTCTTTCAACTCACTAAAGACTGCTCAGATTGCTTTCTGAAAGCCATTTAGAAGCACCAATTGGTATTTTAAAAGCCATGTCGGGAGGCTGTTAGGACCAATGCAGTTAGCAAAGGCCTCAAGAAGGCCCCTCTCAGGCAGCAGGAGTTCTTCTGTTTGGTACCAGGGCCAGTTTGCTGTAGCCTACACCTATCATAATGAAGACTTCTACCTTCTATTGTCCACTTCCACTGAAAGGTACATCAAATCTTTAAGCAGCTCCATGCAGCAAGCTAATGAGCACACCAGGGACACAAGGAGGGGCCCATGATGCCCTGGTGGTATCAGCAGATCCAGGCGGCACTTGTGGATTCTCGTGGAATGCAGGATGCTCATATCCACAACACCATAGAGCTGGATTACCTCTCCATGCTGCAGTCTGGCCTTCTGGTTCTTGAAGGTTGCTCAAATTATTTGGGAAGATACCTCACAACTTCCCAAAGTGCTCTCAGAAACATCTGCTGTGGATCTGCAGCCCCAGAATAAAAAGAGTCTCAGGAAATTAGAATCATAATGCCCTGTGACGGTGCCCTGCTTGGCATCTGCCAACTCACATTATTTCGCAGATTGTTCAGTTTAAAATCTAGTCTCTGAGTCTCTGGGGTTATAAGCCAGAACAGCGCTCACTTCTGGGATGGACGCCAGAGATAATGACTAGGAGAGAGTAGGAGGGGGCTTCTGTGGCAGTGGTCACGTTCTACCATCTCCCATTTCTTGGCCTGTAATGGTCACCTACGTGTGTTCACTTTATGATAATTTACCACCATGTTCTGCACTTAGCATTTGTACACTTTTCTCTGTGTGTGTGATAGTTCCATTAAAAGCTCACTTAAAATAATCTAGTCTATGAAACATTCTCGAGAGACTGACTCCACAATGTTTTTTATTCCTCTCATTTTACAGAACAGGGAAAGTGATGCTCAGAGTGACCCTCCCCACAGGGGCAGCCTGAGGAGCTGGGTTGCCTGCCCCCTGCAAGATGACCTGTGGGTGATGGAAATCACAGCAACAACTGGATCAGAAGCTCCGTTAGGGAGAGCACCGTGTCTTTGTATCCACCAGTGCCTAAGACAGTGCTGTATGTGTAACAAGGGCTCCATACTTGATCACCAGATCAAGATCCTCTTCAGGACAGCTGCAGAAACTGAAGCCTGAGAAGCTAAATTCTTTGACCTGCCTGGCTTATTTAAGTAAAACGTAAGACAGGATCCACAAAGAATTCAAATGATGATCTGGATCTGGGATTGCCAAGGGCCAGATGCCACAGGTCTTTGACCAGATTAAACCAGATATGTAGGCTCTCCTGGCAGTGGCTATCTGCGGGAAAGGGTGTGGTGGCCACTTTTGGGTCATTAGGAGAGTAGCCTTTCAATTCTCCACTTGGCCACCACCAAGAACCTCCTGTCTACCCCTACTCTCCAGGAGAGCCGCCCTCAGTTGGGGTTCCTGGAACCTCAGCAGGCAGAACTCTGAGTGACCACTACCAGGTCAAGAAGGAATGTGGTAAAGAGGCCAAAGAATGTGATGAAGAGGGTTTCCATCCCCTCTTCTTGGGCCTCACCTCAGTTGACTGTTTTACCCTTTTAACCCCCTCTCTTCATCCTTCTGCTCTATGCAAACAAGCCAAGTTCTCCCTCTTGGAGCCTTCCTCCATCCTCCCTCTGCTCCCCCGTTCACCTCCTGTGCCTCTGCTCCTTATTCACCACCTTGTTCACCACCAGGATTCTGGTATGTCAAGTGGTGGAGTTTAAGGGCCATGGAGAGCTGATGGTCAGTAAGTCTATGACTTAGACCTGCTCAAGTAAGATGACAATATCCTAGTTTCCAGTACCGTCCCTGCCATTCTCCCTTACTTTCCCCACAGTGAAACCTAAAACCTAGGTGAAGAGGGGTGAGAGAGAACATTTAAGCAAGTAGTTCAGGTGCCCAGCCATGAAAACACCCATTGTCGGTTCCTGGAAGGGCTAGGATGGAAATTCTGGGTAGCGTGCTGGACCTAGAACAATGCATCACAACAACTGAATCTTTTCTCTTTCTTTTCGAGACAGGATCCCACTCTGTCTCCCAGGCTGAGTACAGTGGTGCAATCTTAGCTCACTGCAGCCTCGATCTCCCAGACTCAAGCAATCCTCCCACCTCAGCCTACTAAGTAGCTGGGACTACAGGTGTGCATCGCCACACTCAAATAACTTTTTGTATTTATTTGTAGAGACAGAGTTTTCCATGTGGCCCAGGTTGGTCTCAAACTCCTGAGCTCAGCGATCCTCCTGCCTTGGCCCTCCAAAGTGCTGGGATTGCAGGCATGAGCCACTGTGCCTGGCTTCTGAATCTTTTTTCTATATCCTTGAAGTAATCTCAACAAAATCCCAGTTCCCTGTCCTCTGTTCCTCTTCCCAGAAATCTTATGCTTAATCTTGATAGGAATTGCAAGTGAATCCCAGAGGCAATGTCAAAATTCTGTTGCTTCTTAGAGACAACTGAAGAAATTCAATCATTTCTGCCATATTGAGGGCTGAAGTCCTAGAGAATCAAGAGTCTTGACATCACCTTTCCTTCCCCGATCTTTCCCCCAATTCTAGGAGTCTTAAACTTTGGACTGATATGGTCTACCCTGTCGGTTGTAGCATTGCAATCTGGCCAAATAGAGAGGCTGATTTGGTGCTTACAGCTGGTTTACTTCCTTATCAATGCTCTGAGTGTGAGGTGACACAATTCTTGCTTTGTGGTTAATAGTAGTCTCCCTCTAATCTCTTGTTATCTTACTGGATTAGATGATCCGTTGACATTTAATCTGTAGTAATTAAGGATTTATTGCCATGTTTCTTTCTTTCAAACAGCATACACCCTTTAAATAGATGGCATTTAGGGACAAGTGGTGGAACCAGAACAACTGACAAAGATGTGTCAAGATAGCATTACCTTGATCTTAAACTCAGCCTTGAAAAAGATGTTTCATTTCTAATAGTGCAGTGGATTAGGCAGCCTGAATGAACCTCCCAGTTGAAACAATAATTTTCTAAAATCTTAAATTTATCACCATGCTGGCACCAAAGAAAGAAATCTGCAGACTTCAAAATGAAGCAAAAATAGGAACACAGTTGGCAAGCCAGGAGCAAAGCTCACTTTCACCTGGAGAGTTCCTGTAGAACCCTGGGAACCTTAAGCTTTCTTTCACTTTAATAGCTTCACAGGGCATGAGGACAGGAGATAAAGCCAAGGGATCAATTTTCATAAGTTGGACTCCAAGACTCTCTGTGTAAAGAGAATGAGAAACAAACCTGCACATAGAAGAGGACCACAGGGAAACTGGCCTGGGCCATTCTGGATGATTGGAAAACTAATAAATATCCCCTTAAAATTCACAACCACAAGCTTGTGCCTATCTGGATTTGCAGTCCAAATTTATATGCTATGTGATTAGAAAAAAAAAAAAAAAAACACTCTCAAGCACGAAATTTAATTTAAAATGATCCCAGGCTGGTACTACTCAGATAATTAGTGGAATCAAATGTAAATCTTCTCTGGCTGGGCACAATGGCTCATGCCTGTAGTTACAGCACTTTGGGAGGCTGAGATGGGAGGATTGCTTGAGCCTAGGAGTTCAAGACCGGCCTGGGCAATAAGGTGAGACTCTATCTCTACAAAATAAATTAAAAAATAAATCTCTGCAGGAAATTACCCCAGTACTCAAAGATTTGCCACAGATGAAATTTCAAAGATAATCACAGCTCACAGTCAGAGTCACAAAAGCATGTGAAAATACAGCACGATGAGTAGATTCAGCAGAAACTAGCCCACAAAGGATTCAGATATTTAAATTCTCAGATATAATACAAAGTAACTAATTTTAATAAGTTTCAAGAAACAAAAAAGAAGTTCCTAAAATGGGCAGGTAACAGGAGACTATATAGATCACCAAGAAGATTCAGAAAAGAACCAAAAAGAATTTCTAGAAATAAAAAGTAATAAGGGTTAAATCTTAAAACTCAGTGGATAGGTTAAACAGCAGATTAGACATAGCTGAGGAAAAAAATTAGTAAGCTAGAAGCTAGAGCAGAAAAAATTGTCTAGAATGTAGATCAAAAAGACAAAGCCATGGAAATATGAAAAGTTAAGGAGTACAGAGGAGGAAGTAAGAAAATTGAATTGTTCCTAGAGTTCTAGAAGGAAATAGAAAAATAGGGAAGAGATAATATTCAAAAAGACTCAGATATTTCCAAAATTGTGGAAAACGTGAATCTTTAGCTTCAGGAAGTGCAGTGAATCCAACAAAATGAATAAAGAGAAATTCAAATCTAGGAACCACATGAGAAATAAAAAAACAAAGAAAAAAGAGAAGACGGTGAAAGCAACTAAGAAGAAAGATCACTTACAAAGAAATAGTGAATAGACTATAGCTGACTTCTCAGCAGCAATAATGGGGCCCCGAGAAGAAGGGTATAGGAGTATCGTCAAGGTGCTAAAAGAAAATGACCGTGAACCTAGAATTTTGTAACTAGTGCGAATATATTTCAATAATGAGAGCATAACAAAAATATGATCTAACAAAAATTGGTTGCATTTACAACTAACAGATACTAAAGAAAATTGCCAAGAATTTTAAAATTTTTTATTAAAGAAAATTCTAACTAATTTACTCTAAGCAGAAGAAAAATGATCTTAGATTGGCCGTCCGACATGCAAGAAGGAATGGTGAATATCTTTATTCTAAGATCATTTTCCTTCTGCTTAAACATCATAATTACTGTTTGAAACAGTTAGATTGGTTAAGATTCACCTAACCAATATTTTTGTGTTGTAAGAAAAGGTTAGAACTAAAAGAATACACATTAAAATCATCTGGGTTGTACAGACTGGTGTTAAAATATTCTAAAATCTTTGTATTGTTTAGGAGGCAGATGAAGGTGTTGATTAATTATAGACTTTATTAGGGTAAAAATGAATATAAAAATATCTAGGAAAATTATCAAAAATAGATATAGAGGCTGGGCACTATGGCTCACGCCTATCATCCCAGCACTTTGGGAGGCTGAGGTCAGGAGTTTGAGACCAGCCTAGCCAATATGGCAAAACCCTATCCATACTAAAATACAAAAATTAGCCGGGCCTGGTGGTGTGTGTCTGTAATCCCAACTACTTGGGAAGCTGAGGCAGAAGAATCGCTTGAACCTGAGAGGTGGAGGTCGCAGGTTGCCACTGTACTCCAGCCTGGGTGACAAAGCAAGACTTAATTAAAAAAAAAAGAAAGAAAGAAAAAAAAAGATGTAGAGTATATAATTCCAAACCAAGTAAAGGGAAACAAAAGAGGTCAATAAAGGTATATTTAAAGAAAAATAGAAAAATAGAGACAAAGCACTTAACATGGTGGTAGCAATAAATCAAAATATGTCAGTAACTATAATATATTATAATTAAGTAAATGTTCTATTAAAGAATGAAGATAGATCAGGTTTTTAAAATTTCAGATACATGTTATTAAGAGTCAATTAAACAGGAAGCTAAAACAATTCTGAATTTGTATACATTTAATAACACAGCCTCAAAAATATGGGGCAAACTGAAAGTATGATAAGAGGTGATATCCAATATTACAGTGAGTGATTTAAACACACAACTCTAGACAAGTGATAGATTAAGGGAACAAAAAATGAGTGAGAATAGAAAGAGCAATTAATAAGCATGATTCAATATTCATCTAAGGAACATAACATACAACAATTAGAGAATATTCTTTTCAAAACCTACATGGAATGTCTATAAACATTGATGAAAACTGGCCGCATGTTCAGTCATAAAGCTAGTCTCAACAAATTTAAAGGATTACTTTCATTCTGATGGTATCCTTAGACCGCAATTTACCTAAAAGGCAATAATGTCAAACAGGATAGGCTAGGTGATGCTGTGGTAATAACATCAAAACTGGAGTAGCTTGATTGACACAATGGAGGTTTATATGTTGCTCAACATGCAGACAGTCCTCCAGGGCAGCTGCTCTCCACCTGGGGTTCAGTGTTCTAGCCTAGTCTGAACTCCTGGCACCTGCCTGCCAACACGTGTTTCCCTAATCCCAGTGGAAAGGGAAAGAGCATGGAAGATCTCATGCTGCAGTGAAAGCATTAAACTGTATGTATTTAATTATCAGAGTAAGTCACTTAGCCATGACTAACTTCAGGGGTCAGTGTGTAACCCTGAAGGTCCAGGAAAGGAGGAGAACTGGAGATATTGGCGAACATTACAATAGTCAATAATGAAGAGTCCAGGAAAAAACCCTCTACAACTGGAAATTTTAAAATGTATTTCTGAAGAATAAACCATAGAGTAAAAGAGAAAATACTCAGAACATAATAATAACAATGCTATATATTGAAATTTATGCATGCAACTAAAATAGTATTTAGAGGGATGTGTACACTTGCTTAGCATTTACTATGTGGCAGGAATTGTTTTATGTACTCTACATGTTTTACTCATTTAAGTTTCCTTTTTTCTTTTTTGAAACAGGGTATCACTCTGTTACCTGGGCTGGAGTGCAGTGATCATAGCTCACTGTAGCCTCAATCTCCAGGGCTCAAATGATCTTCCCACCTTAGCCTGTACAGGCGTGTGCCACCATGCCTGGCTAAATTTATATTTTTGTAGGGTCAGAGTTTCACCATGTTGGCCAGGCTGGTCTTGAATTTCTGAGCTCAAATTATCCGCCCACCTAAGCTTCCAAAAGCACTGGGACTACTAGCATGAGCCAACGTGCCCAGCCCTTGAGGCAGGTATAAATGAGAAAACTGAAGCACAAAAGAAAAGCTAACTGAAGTCACATAGCTAGAAGTAGCAGAGCTAAGAATTGGACTCAGCCAGTCAGGCTTTAGAGTTCATGTGCTATAGTTGCAAATGTTTACATTAAATTTTTGAAAGTTCAAAATTAATGTGCTAAGCATCCTATTTAAAAAAGCTAGGGCCAGGTGCAGTGGCTTATGCCTATAAACCTAGCACTTTGGGAGGCTGAGGCAGGCAGATCACTTGAGCCCAGGAGTTTGAGACCAGTCTGGGCAACATAGTGAAACTCCGTCTCTACAAAACATACAATAATTAGCCAGTGTAGTGGTGTATGCCTGTGGTCCCAGCTACTTGGGAGGCTGAGGTGGGAAGATAACCTGAGCTTGGGAGGTTGAGGCTGCAGTGAGACAAAATCATGCCACTGCACTACAGACTGTGCAACAGAGTGACACTGTGTCTCAGAAAAAAAGAAAAAGTTCAAATAGTTGTGTTTGGTGCCTCATATCTGTAATCCCAGCACTTTGGGAGGCAAAAGTGGAAGGATCACTTGAGCTCAGTATTTTGAGACCAAATCTGAATTTCAAGACCAAATTTCACACAGTGAAACCCCATCTCTACAAAAAATTATAAAAATTAGTTGGGTGAGATGGCACGTGCCTGTAGATCTGGCTACTCAGGAGGCTGAGACAGGAGGATCACTTGAGCCTGAGAAGTCAAGGCTGCAGTGAGCCTTGATCACGCCACTATACTGCAGCCTGGGCAGCAGAGCAAGATCTTGTCTCAACAAAATAAAAAGGTCAGGTGCAGTGGCTCACACCTCTAATCCCAACACTTTGGGAGGCCAAGGTGGGAGGATTGCTTGAACCCAGGAGTTCAATACCAGCTTGGGCCATATGGTGAGACCCTGGCTCTGCAGAAAATAAAGAAATTAGAAAAAAAAAAAAAACAAAGTTATCCTGATATGGTTTGGCTCTGTGTCCTCAGACAAATCTCATGTTGAATTATAATCCCCAATGTTGGAGGAGGGACCTGGTGGGAGGTGATTGGATCATGAGGGCAGATATCCTTTGCTGTTCTCATCATAGTGAGTGAGCTCTCGTGAGATCTGGTTGTTTAAAAGCGCATAGAACTTACTCCTTTACTCTCCTGCTGGCCATGTGAATATGTGCTTGCTTACCCTTCACTTTCCTTCATGATTGTAAGTTTTTTGAAGCTTCCACAGCCATGCTTCCTGTACAGCTTGTGGAAATGTGAACCAATTAAACCTCTTTTCTTTATTAATTACCTAGTCTCAGGGAGTTCTTTATAGCAATGAGAATGGACTAATACAGAGCCCCAAGAAATATAAGAAACAAAACATAGGCTAGAAATTAAATTTAAAAAGATATAGAGAAAAATAAAGTCAAAAATTGATTATTAGAAACAACTAATAATATAGATAAGCTTATGTCAACATTAATCAAGACAAAAAGAGAGAAGAAGCAAATAATATTAGCAATTAAAGAGAATGGAACTACAGATACTGTGAAAATTAAGTAGTTGAGAAAATGCTATAACCGACTTTACACCAATAAATTAGAAATTTTATAAGTGGATATATTCCTAGAAAAATGCATTTTGCCAAAACTGACTAAAGAAAAAATAGAAACCTGAATAGTTATATAAGCATTAGAGAAAAGGAATTGAATTGACAGTTAAAAATGTACCACAGGCTGGGTGCGGTGGCTCACGCTTGTAATCCCAGCACTTTAGGAGGCTGAGGTGGGTGGATCACTTGAGTTCTGGAGTTGGAGACCAGCCTGGCCAACATGACAAAACCCTGTCTCTACTAAATATACAAAGATTAGACCGGCATGGTGGCAGTCACCTGTAATCCCAGCCACTCAGTAAGCAGAGGCAGGAGAGTCACTTGAACCTGGGAGGTGGAGATGCAGTGATCCGATAGCATTGCACTCCAGCCTGGGTGACAGAGCCAGAATCTGTCTTTTAAAAAAAAGTGTCACAAAGACGCCAGTCCAAATAGCTTAATACTAGGCAAGTATCACAGCCTAGGTTCCCCCAGAAAGCAGAGCCTGAGTCAAGGGATTGGGAGTAGATGGCTTATTTTGGGAAGAAAAGTGTTTCCTTGTGGGGAATGAGGAACAAGGAAAAATGAAAGAAGGAAAGGGAAACAGCCAGCGCAACTAGGGCTGAGTCCTGTTGCGTAGAATGTTCCCCAGAATCACGTGCCTGAGAGATGAGAGAGCAAAGCATTTGTCCACCAATTCCCCTTTCCCCATTGGGCAAGATTTGCCCCATGGGATGCTAACTTTCTTGAACTTCAAGAGATTTGCAAATTCTCAAGTGCTTTGGGTTTCACCAGGCTCCCCTCACAATGGTAGTAGAGAAACCTTAGAACAGTAAATGAGAGATAGATGGGATAGCTGGGTGTCGATGCAATACCTGGAGTAAAAGGATGCCCAGAGGGTAGAGAGTGGGGCCCAAGAGGCAATGCATATAGTAAGTTCTAGCAAACGTTCAAGAACCACATAATTTCAATTTTATACAAATGCTTACAGACAGTAAAGAAGGGACATTCCTCAACTCATTTTATGAGAGTAGTATAACCCTGATACTACAACCATACAAGAACAGTATTAGAAAGAAAAACAACAAGCTAACCTCATCCATTAACATAGAAAAAAACTTAGACAAAATATTACTAAAGCAAATCCAGCAAGTGTAAAAAGTTAACAGATTAAAAAGGGGAGATAACTATGTGGTTATCTAAACATATGCAAAAAAAAAAGTGTTCAATAAAGTACAACATTTGTTCTTGAATTTTTTTTTTCTGCTTTGGGATCTGGGGTACATGTGCACGTCCTGCATCTTGCAGGATTGTTGCATAGGTACATACATGCCATGGTGGTTTGCTGTCTCCATTCCCCCACCGCCATCACCTACATCAGGCATTTCTCCTGGTGTTATCCTCCCTAACCTTCCTACTCACTGCTGTCCCTCCTCTCCACCTCCCCAACCTACCCCAGTGAGTGTTGTTCCCTTCCCTGTGCCCAAGTGTTCATCACCCATCTAGGAGTGAAGACATGCAGTGTTTGGTTTTCTGTTCTTGTGTCAGTTTGCTGAGAATGATGGTTTCTAGATTCATCCATGTCTCTACAAAGGACACAAACTCGTCGTTTTTTATGGCTGTGAACTTGGTTTAGAGGGAAAGTTCCTTAACATGATGAAAACAGCATTTTAACAATAATGCTTTGAAATATTTCTATTAATATCTAGACCAAGATAAGGATGCACATTGTTACTTGTTCTATTCCACGTTATACTGGAAGTACTAACCAGGTGATGTAAATCAAGAAATAGAAATGAAAGTTAGGAGGATTAGAAAGAAGCAAAACTGTCATTATTTGTAGATGATATGATTATCTATGTAGAAAATCTAAAATCCAAAAAATTATTATAATTAATAAGAACTTAGCAAGATTACTACATACAAAACTACAATAAAGTCCACTGAATTTTTATGTCCCGTAAATAATCTGATGGAAAAATTACAGTGAAAAGCAGCAATTTGTAATAATAACAAAAAATGTATAGCTCCTGGAAATAAAATCTAACAAAAGGTGTTCAAGTTTTTCATGCAGAAAGTTATAAAACTCCATAGATCAAATAAATGGAGAGCTATATTATGATCTTGGCTAAGTTATATAATAAAGACATCAGTTATTTACAAGTTGAATTATGAATTCAATGCAATTACATAAAAACCCCAATGATTTTTTTTTTTTTTGGAACTAGGCAAGCAAGTTCTAAAATGTATTTGGAAAATCAAGTGCCAAGTACTGACAAAATACTCCTGATTAAGAAAAAACAAAACAAAAAGAATAAGGTGTGTTGCTCTACCCAGTATCAAGTCATAGTATAAACCTATAATAATTTAAAAAGGAGATAAGAGGGGCAGGAAAAGATGACTAGATCAATAATAAATATATAGTTGATGACTAGATCAATAATAAATCAGAATGGGGACATAAACCTGCACGTGTTCATTTGTAATAGAGATAGTACTGCATATTAGTGAGGAAAGGATGGGCTATCCTATACATGAGGCTGGAACAGCCAGTTATCTGCATGGAAAAAGATGAAATTAGATCTTTGCTTCAAACAGTACACACAAACCAATTACAGTTTGCATATAAAGATTCAAATGGGGAAATGCAAAACTAAAAAACTCTTAAAAGATAATATAGAAGAATATTGACAGAACTTTGACATTAAACAGGGATTTTATGTGTTTCGTGTTATACTTCAATACTCCATTCAATGCTCATTCATATTGTCACTCAAATAGTTTCAGCTTTGGCTGTAGGGAGCTCTTTTAGTTGGCTTTGGTGTCCTTTTGATAGCTCTCATAGTCTTGCTTTTTCAAGAACTTTCTTATTTTTTTGCCCTGTAAGATGCTCCAGGCTTATCTTGTATAGTCCCTGCCTCAACCCTAGAATGAGCCATTTCTCCAAGGAGCCCTGGTCCCTCTTATTGGAGAATGGTATCAGGGATCAAAATCTGGACGCTGGGTGTCCTTATTGCGATCCGAGTATTCTTGCTTCTAGATTCTCTCAGCAGACAAAACTAGGAAATATATATGCACATACTATATATGTGTATATACCCATATCTATAATTATTTCTGTATCTATTGATCAGTACCCACATTAAGCTAAAGATGAATTCATATTAATGTTTTTAACTATCATCCAGAACCCCGAGGTTCATTCTAGCCTTGTTTTCCTGCTTTTCTGTAACCTCCCTCTCCAATAGTGAAAACTTGTATCTATCTTTCGTGTTTCATAAGTCAATATTCATGATAAACAAATAAGTATCAGTTAGTGTTTGAATGAGTAAATGAGTAGGGAAGATTAGATAAATCCCCTATACAGGAGAATTCTAAATAGCTTGCATAGATGCTACCCACTCAAGGAGGTGGAGCATAACTCCCTACTCATTTGGTGTGGTGTGCATGTTATTATTCCTTTGACAAGTACAGTATGGAAACGGTGAGAAATGTAACTTTACAGTGAGGAGAACTAGCAAACACTACCTCAGCCAGGTGGTCAAGGTGAACATTATTGGTGATAAGTTAATATTAATAGCATATACCTTTGATATGAAAGATATGATGAAAATGACGTTTGCCTCTGTAGTCTTCTTCTCTAAAACACATACCTCCTGTGTAACTACGAAAAAAAAAAAGACATCAGACAAACCCAAGGCAAAGGATATTCTAAAAAATACCTGACCTGACCAGTAAAAACTGTCAAGATCATCAAGAATGTGGAAAGCTTGAGAAACCTTTCATAGTCTAGAGGAGCCGAAGGAGAAATGATCGTTAATACAATGTGGGTCCTGGATAGGATCCTGAAACAGAAAAGCTAAGGAAATGCAAACAAAGCATGGACTTCAGATAATAAACATATGTCAATATTTGGTCATTAGTGTCACAAATGCGCCATCATAATGTTAGAAGTTAACAGCAGGGGAAACTGGATGTGAGGCATATAAGAACTCTCTTTAATACTCTTGCAACTTTTTTTTTCTTTTTCTTTTTCTTTTTTTTCTTTAGAAACAGTGTCTCCCTATGTTGCCCAGGCTTATCTCAAACTCCTGGGCTCACACAGTCCACTCGCTTTAGCTTCCCAAAATGTTGAGATTCCAGGCATGAACTACCAGTTGAGGCATGGCCTCAAGTTTTCTATAAATCTTAAACTATTCTAAAATAAAAATTTAATGAATGTTTTAAAAGGGGGATTTCTTAAGGAAGAAAGGATGGGAGTAAACCCAAAGACTAACCAAGTTGACTATATCACAGTGGAGAATGTCTGCTATAAAAAGACAATGGCCAGGCGAGGTGTCTCATGCCTATAATCCCAACAGTTTGGGAGGCCGAGGCAGGAGGATCACTTGAGGTCAGTAGTTTGAGACCAACCTGGCCAACATGGTGAAACCCCATCTTTACTAAAATACAAAAATAAGTAGGGCGTGGTAGCGGGCACCTGTGAATCCCAGCTATTCAGGAGATTCAGGCAGGAGAATCGTTCAAACCTGCGAGGCAGAGGTTTAAGTGAGCTGAGATCGCAATCACGACACTGCACTCCAGCCTGGGTGACAGAGTGAGTGAGACTTTGTCTCAAAAAAGAAAAAAGAAAAAAAAGACAACAACAAAATAGAGAAAAGACAAGCCAAAGAGTGGAACAAAATAACTGCAATACAGTTAGCCAACAACTGAGCAATATCAAAGATATACAAAAGATGGCTATGAGTCAATCAGAAAAATATAAACTAACACATAAAAAAGATGGGCAGAACATTTGAGTAGGCATTTTACAGTAAAGGAAACACAAATGGTCCATAAACATATGAGGGGAAGAAGTCCTCGTTAGTAATCAGGAAAATGAAAATTAAAACCACAATAAGACATCATTTCACATTTCCCAAGTTGACTCAAGTTTTAGCAGAAGCGTGGGGCAATCGTAACTCTCATCTGCTGCTGGAGGCAGGGTCAGTCAGACCCACCATAAAGAGCAGCTTATCTCCACCTAGGGAAGTTTAATGTGCTCAGACCTTACAACCCAGCAATTTCACTCCTAGTTATGTACTCCAGAGAAACTCTTGTTCACATGCACCAAGAGACAGGCACAAAACGTTCACTTAAAAATTACTTATAATAGCCAAAAAACTTAAAAATATATTTGTCAATGTAATAATGAATAGATAAACTGTGGCATGTTCCAAAATGGGATACTATATGGGAGTGAAAAATGAAAGACTTACAACAACATACATCCCCATGGGTGAATCTCACAAACATTAAACAGAAAAGAGGCAAGTGTTGGAATATACACAGAATGGTTTCATTTATTTAATGTTAAAAACAGGCAAGATTAGAGAGTCTAATATTTAGGGACAAATATTATTATCTTTTGAGCCAAAACAGTATTCAATGCTATAAGAAAGTAATGATTTCCAAATACTGTTAAACATGATTTCGCTATCCTTCACATGCATCCCCAGAGTCCATGGACAATTTTAGGGCTGGATAAGCACAAATTCAAAGATATAGAAGAAATATACTGGCCTAAAACTCAATCACACAGATGGCAAAAGTATAAAGAGGATGATGAACACAAAGCTTAGTGAGGTGTTGAGGGAGAAAATGCAGGGCACTTCTGATGTACTGGTGTGCTCCCTTTCTTAATCTAGGTACACGGGTGTTCATTGCAGTATTAGTATTTGTATTTAACTGTGTGTGTTATCATAGTATACCTGTTTGTGTATCATGTGTGTGCCTCAATAGTCAATGATAACTAACTTGCTAAACAAAAGGTATACTGAGGAGCCAGCCATATAGACAGATAACTGATGGCTGGTGTGAATTGGGAACGATTAGTAAGCAGAATCCCTTTCCTATTTCTTCTCACTAAGGCTGACTTGATTATCCAGTCTACCCAATTTCTCATTTTAAGTTTTTATTTGGTCTTTTCCTTTTTCATCTGGTTATTCCAGGTAATTGTCCACATGGGCCTCTGTGTTGTCATGCTCTGGCCTTCCTGGCCATTCCTGGGCTCATGCGTCTTCCAGAGGCTGCACGATCAGATCTGCTCTGCTGTGTTCCCAGCAGGACTGCATTTGTCGATGCCCGGACCTCTCCCCAGGTTCCCAGGCCTTGGCTCTACTTTTCCAATCTGTCCTGTTATCCAAGGCTGAAGCTCTCCACATTTCACGTGAACTCCTGGTCACCTTCTTTTGTGGGAATCTTGCCCACTCACAAGCACCCTAGTCTTTTTATTGCTCTGCTGTTTGTGTTCTTTTAATCTCAAGACAAGAAAAAAATTCAGTTCAGAAGTCTACATTCAGACCTAGGATAAAAAGATTCCTTTTCCCTACCTTACCTTCAAATTCAACAAGTTAAGGATCAATGTTTTGCCTCCACGCTTTTAGAGTATAAGTTAATAATTAAGTTCTATGATTCTGGACTCAAACTGACAGAAGTTTGAATCTCAGGCCTGCCATTTAACAGTTGTAGAATTTGAGCTAGTTATTAAGTCACTTGAATCCCCAACTTCACCTCTATATAACAGAGATAATTTTTTCCTACCTCATAGAGGTATCATCAAGATTAAATTAAATAATGCACAAAAAGCAATTTGCAGGTTGTCTGAAACATATAAGGCACTCAATACATTAGTTATTATTATTATTTTTTTTAATCTTCATTTTTACAAATTTGCTTCAGGAGCTGAGTTCTCCCTCATAGTGAAACATTTCTTATAATTTTCCTAGCCTGAGCTGGTCCTTCACCCAGTTTCTTACCCTCCTACTGTCATTTCCACTGGTTTGAATAAAAAATGAGAATCCAGGAAGTTAACCTAAAATCTGCCCAGGCAGATGAGAAGCCCGTCCAGGTCCTGAAAGGCTGCTGCAGGGTCGGAACATTCGATACCGCTTTTCAGTGATTCCTCGCAGTCCCACGTTCTTCTGCTAGTCCTGAGGGTCTCCTGATTGCTTATTTCAATTCCTTTTAGGAGGCCCATGCCCATTCACTTAGGTCCTTCGGTGAACATAAGGAATGACTGGTCTTTATCTTTTAACTCCACGATAATGGCTGAAAACTCTCAATCTCCCTTGCTCTTCTCTTACCCACACAAAGGACTTTTAATTTGTTCGTCATCCTTCCTCTCTTTCTGCCATTCAGTCATACCGACTTGGGAACTTACGTAATAAAAATGTCAACAGTCAAGAAGCAGATTGGCATTAAAATATTTAAAAGTTACAAAAACAGTTATCTACATAAATAGCCATTCATAAACTTTCAAAATAACCTTTGACCACTCAGGCATATTTTGTGATTCAAAATTTTAAAAACCAAAGGAAAAAAAAAAAAGAAAAGACAATACTCTCCATCTGCTAGATGAAGTCTCCCATTTGACTTTAGAGCTTTACTCTGTTAGAATGCAAATTCCTTCAAGAGGATGCAAATATTCTGAGATGGGTAATACTGCTGATCCTGGTTTGGCAGGCTGTGTTCCCAAGCATACCAGCCCTATGGGATGTTAATAAATATTTTTATAACAGAAAAAAAGTTATATGATCAAACAAGATTGGGAAATGTTATTAGAGAGAAAGTAAATACCTTTCGGTAGTCCACGAGGTCCTATTTGATCTCGCCCCTTCCTACCTTTCAGGTCTCACCAAACATGCAAAAGTTGACTTTAGCTTCAGCCCCTTTGCATATGCCACTCCCTCCGCCTGGGATGCTCTTCCCAGATCTTCACATAACAGGCTTCCTCCTGTCATTCAAGTTTCTGCTCATGTGTCACATCCCAGAGAGGGTCTTTCCTGCCCACTCCATCTCAGGTAGACACCCTTACCACATCACTCTTTATGGCAGTCTTTATCGCTATTTGAAACTGGGAGTTTTACTTGTGCATTATCTGCTCTTCCAATTAAAATTTTAAAACATGTTGATCTCATTTATTGCCATCTGTCTGGTACCTAGAATAATCCAGGCACACTGTAGGAAGTCCATAAGTATTTGAATGAATGGATGAACCAATATTAAGTAGATTTCTTCATCACAGGACTTCTCAGGATCTTCCATGAGCAAATCTGTACTGAAACTTTTCAAGGAAGAGACATAGTATGTGGGGTTTTCCCAAACCTATTGGAAGTATTCCCTGAAGTATCAAGTGGGAAATTTTTCCACTGCTCATATTTTTGGAGACACTGCTTTAGGCTTCATAAATGACTTTATACCTAAATCAATTTCAGATTCTGTCTGAAAGCTAGTTTAGCAAATTAGAGAGTTGGGAGGACCCATGAGGCTATAAACAGAGTAAAGATGTATAGATAATGAGAGTGAGAATGGAAAAGATCCTGGAAGTAAGTAGTAATAAGTAGATGGAGATTTTACCCAAGATTGCCCCAATAGCTAGGTGAGTAGATCTCTCTTAGGATATGTCTCTGAGGCTGGGCGCAGTGGCTCACACCTATACCCAGGACTTTGGGAGGCAGAGACAGATAGGTTGCTTGAACCCAGGAGTTCAAAACCAGCCTGGACAATATAGTGGGACCCCATCTCTACAAAAATTACAGAACTTAGCCAGGCATGGTGGCTCACAACTGTAGTCCCAGCTACTCAGGAAGCTGAGGTGGGAGGATCGCTCGAGCCCAAGAGGTGAGGGCTGCAGTGAGCTGTGTTCACACCACTGTACTCCATCCTGAGCAAAACAGCAGGCCCTGTCTCAGAAAAAAAAAGAAGAAGAAGAAGAATATGTCTCTGAATTAAGGTCTTTCTCAGTCTAGTTGTGCCTAGCATTAGACCCACTTGCTTCTGCTGAAGTCTTATTTATAAACAGAAAAGTTACCACCCTCAGCAAGGGTTGAAATAAGGACAGACTGAGAATGTGCTAAGGAGGTTGTTGTGTCCACTTTACCTTCCAGGGGGGAAATACTGATAAGTCTTTGCAAATATGTCTTTTTAAAGGTCTTCTCTGCTTTTACCTGAGCAGGAGAAAGGTGAACTGGGAATTGAGAAAGGCTCATGGGCTGGAGGGAGAGAAGGCTGCTATCTTGAGAGAGTTAAAATAACATTCCATCTTTGTCTTGGATGAACTGTAAACAGGTTCAATAATTTGCTTGAAAAATAGTTGTTCTAAATGCTTCTAAATTGGCTTAATAGTTCAGAGGAGAGAACACGATCTTTGAGGAAATAAGGCTCCAATTAGTCCATGTACTAGCTGCAGAGGTATTATGATTGAGTTTAAAATGCAGGTACCATACGTTTTTTTTTTTTTTGGAAAAAGATGTAAGAAACTATCAACACTGACAGGCTTTAGAGAGAGAAACTTGGGTCCGTTGGGTCAGGTGAGGGATGTGTTGAGGGATTTTTACTTTTTATTTTATATTTCTGTCTCGTTTGGCTTTTTACCATATACACATAATACTTTTTAAAAACTGTTAATGCATGAAAAGAATGTACTTCCCTGTGTAGGTGACCCATCTCCATTTTTGTACCTGGGTCTGGGGTAGGAAGAAGCAGAAACCAGAAATGTGGGAAAAGAACCAGCGAGGGTCAACTTGGAACTCCTGCAAGAGGGGCTGTACACAGGGCCCAGCTGAGCCACCAGGTTTGGTGCTACTTGCCTTATCTGCGGAGTGTGTCTAGCCACGCCTTATCACTGAAGAAAGAGAAGGATTGTATTCATGGGATCATTGCCCCTACTCCTCAGTTGATGGCATAAAGGCAAGAAATGTAATAAAAATGTATGAATTTTCCAAATAGAAAAGTGTTGGACTTTTCTCATCTCCCTCTAAACCTTGGTGTGAAACTCAGAGATCTTGCCTGGTTCATAACTGCCTGAAACGGAAAACATTCCCCACCTCCAGAATGTGTCCTTCCTGACCTGTCCTGTTGTCATCTGCCCCGCGAGAGAAGGAATGACCACTGGGCTTACCTACTGAGGACAGGCCTCTTGAATTGGTTCTTTTGAATTGATCATGCACTTTGCTGGGAAACGAGTATAAAACATTAGTTCTTGGGAGTAGTACTATCTCTGGGAGTGGTAAGTAATAAGTTCCAAGTCTGAAACTTTTTCAAATCAAGTTTGAAGAGGACGAACTAGGAGAAGGGGAAGAGGAGGAGGAAGCAGCTTAAGAAAATGGATTGAGGCTGGGTTTGGTGGCTCACGCCTATAATCCCAGCACTTCGGGAGGCCAAGGCAGGTGGATCATGAGGTCAGGAGTTCAAGACCAACCTGGCCAAGATGGTGAAACCCCGTGTCTACTAAAAAAATACCAAAAAACATTAGCCAGCGTGGTGGCAAGCACCTGTAATCCCAGCTACTTGGGGTACTAAGGCAGGAGAATTGCTTAAACCCAGGAGGCAGAGGTTGCAATGAGCCGAGATTGCAATCCAGCCTGGGTGACAGGGAGAGATTCTGTCTCAAAAAAAAAAGAAAGAAAGAAAGAAAGAAAGTGGATTGATCCCAAGTACTCTCAATATCTTTACAGAAATGTGACCCTTCAAACCAGATGACTTTCAGGTCCTTATCATTATGTCTTGGTAGCATCTTCTTCCTTCCTTCCTTCCTTCCTTCCCCTTCCTTCCTTCCTTCCTTCTTTTCCTTCCTTCCTTCGTCTCCTGCTTTCTTCCCTTCCTTCCTTCCTTCCTTCCTTCTCTCCTTCCTTCCTTCCTTCCTTTTCCTTCATTCCTTCTTCTCCTTCCTTCCTTCCTTCCTTCTTTCCTTCCTTCCTTCCATCTCTCCCTCCCTCCTTACCTACCTTCCTTCCTTCCTTTCAATAGATGTTTATTGAATACCTACTAAGTGATGGGCATTGGTGCAATAGAAGATACAAAGATGAGTAACATATAGTTTCTACTCTTAAACAGCTCATGAATACATCATAAGAGGTCTAGTCAAGTGTCAGTGAAGCTCTAGGAGAGCTGTTGATTCTGAGTGAAAAGACCAAGAAGGCTTCATGGAGGGGTTAACATCTGAACTGAGGAGAGAAAGTGAGGTAAGTAGATTTTAGGATGGTCCCATGACCTTCACCCCCTGTCCTATTCTCATGATTATAGGGCAAAGGGAGATTATCCAGGTGGGTCTGATGTAATCACATAAGCCCTGTAAAAGCAGGGCATTGTATCTGGCTGGTGATAGAAGAATAAGTGAGAGAGACTTGAGGCATGAGAAGGGTTCGATATACCATTGTGGACTTGAAAGCAGAGGGACCACAGGAGAAGCAATGTGGATAGCTTTATGAACTCGAGAGAGACACCACTGACAGCCAGCTGAGAAACAGAAACCTCAGTTCTGCAGCCACTGGAACTGAATTCTGCCAACAGCCTGAATGAACTTGGAAGGAGATCCTTCCCCACAGCCTCCAGAAAGAGCCTACCCAGGCAATACATGAATTTGGGCCTTGAGAGACTCTAAACAGATAACCCAGGGAGGCCCACCTGGACTTCTGGCCTACAGAGCAGTGACTAATACATGGATGCTGTTTATCATCAGGTTGTGGTACTTATTATACAGCACTAGAAAATGAATGCAAAGGGTTTTCTATTCAGAGAGAAGAGCGTGAGCATGACGATATGGAACACTCAGAGACTTTGAGGGAGAGCAGTGGGCTCCATATCTTCAGGCACATCAATGGGAAAGGAGTGGCATGGAGAGTCTACAAAGCTGAGTTTGAGCCACATGGGAAGTCATTGATTTTCATGCATGTTAGGGAGTTTGGGCTTTATCCTCGAGCACCGCGTTCTACCTCCCCTTTCCCTTGGAAGCTACATCACCTCCTTTCTGGCATGGAAATATCATCTCTCTCTCTTTTCTCTTTATTTCTTTTCTGTTTATATCTACTTGTATTATTCTTGCCCTTCACTCTGCATTGCTCTCCCTGAGGTAAGAGAGTGCCCAGGAGCCCTGCCTGCCAATGTGGCAAGACATAGCTATGGTGGGAAGGCAGATTCGCAGTCATGGCAAAGGCAATGTCCCCCTACCCGAGTCCACCAGCATTCACCACTGACTCTCCTCTCCACAAAGGGACTGGCTGATGAGGAGACAGAGTGAAATCAACATCTACAAATGGGAGGAATGGAGTGTACCAGAGCCTTGATGTCTCATTTAGACAGTAATGGTGGTGGAGCCCTGATCACTGACAAGGATCCCAGTAGTCATGGAAGTGCTATCTGTTTGGAAGGTGAAGGAGGTGAGATGTATCCACCAGGGCCCTAGCAGAAAATACAATTCACCCCAGAGGGCTCAAATGAAGAGACCTTGAAGAAAAGTCAATTGACAGAGGTGTAGGCAAGGTTAAAGGAATGAAAATGGACTGTAGGAATGTCAGGAAATCATGACCACTTTGATCTCAATGGCCCAAGAGATAAGGAAAGAAATAGCAACCAGAACCCAGAGAGAGCTGGCACCATGGAGAATAGGACGCCTGGCAGCAACTGCAGTCACTGCGCACAGGCTTGGCCATGGAGCAAGGAGGAGGGGGAAATACTTGGCCTCCCACTCCTCTGGCCCTTGGATCCCCTGAAAGTGCCTCCCTTGCTGGACCCTCTCCAAAGCTCTTCACTGAGGGAGTCCAGGGAGACATAGCCCAGACAGCCAGTCTCCTGGGACACAGAACAGGACAGAGAAAGGTGAGAAGAGATCCAAGTGAGAGGTGGGAGTGAGGAAAGGGAACCTGAGATAAGGGAACCAAGAGGTTCATTGGCCTTGCCATGATGTTGACTTTGCCATGACCTGGGCCATGTATGGACTCAACCAAGACCACTTTTGACCCTGGCACTGTCGCTATGGCTATACCCTTGCCAGTGGTGCCCAAAAAGGAATGATCTGAAAGAGGAAAGGCTCCCATGACAGCAAAGCTCATATCTCGGCCCTGCAGTTCAGGGACCCTCTATGAGCACAGCCACCTCCCACAACAGGAGAAGGCTTGGAGGACTAAACATGGGTGTCATATGTCATCGTGGGAGCTTCTAGCCATGGGACACTAGGGCTTCCCAGAGATCAGAGTCTGAACTCATTAGGATATACATGTTCAGGGTGGTGGGAAACCATGCTTGGAATTGTGGGCTGGACTGATCGTTTCTGCCAGGTCTGTAAGGCTGTGTTTTGGAGGGAGAAGGGCAGCAAAGGGATCACAAAGGGGAAGGATGTGGTTAAGCTCTTCTTTAAGAGCACAGCTTGTTATCTTTGGGGTCAAGAAAATTATAGGGAATTGATAAATTTACTAGAACAGCAAGAATCACACTGGTTTTTTTTCCAGCTTTAAATAAGGACATTCTTTTCCCAAAATATCTTCCGTAGGTTTAGAAGGATCCTAGGAAAGTTTCTGACCAACCCAAACACTTAAAAATTAATTTTGGTGAAGAGCTGTAGTCAGTGCTATTAGGACAGCTGGAGCCCTTCAGTGACCCAAATCCTGCTACAGACACCATGAGGCTTCCTTGTCCGATTCAGACAACCTCCTACCGCCTCTTAATCTTTTGGCTCAAAAAGGTTATATATTGTCTCTTATCTCTGGTTCAACCCTAGAGCTGACCCCAGCCACTGGGGTCACTGAGGTGAAGTTTCTCCAGCCCTGTGGGACATTAAGGACCAGGTATGTGATGAAGCAAACTGAAGTCGTCAATAAAGAGCCAGGGGACGCGTTAGTCAAAATAAGAGGACATATCCGATGGCGAAAGTACAGTCTCTGCTTCCTGCAGATGATTCTGTGTGGCCTGGCCCAGGACAATGTGATCTCTCCTTCAACCTCAAACAGCTGGTCAGGGCAGTTCTTCCCAGGAACTCAGCTTGTTTATTCTACCCTGTGGCCCAAATTCCCTCCTGAGCCCAAAGAAACCCCCCACAGTAGAAGTCTGGCCCCAAACTTTCACAATCAGACCCTCTTCAATGGGTCTCCTGACACAGGGACACTAGACCAAGATGGCATTGGGAGGCCCAGGTCAGTGTGGCCAGTAGGGAGGGTGAGAGCTGAGCCTAAGACCACGCTGTCCTGTGGCCTCTGCAGCCTGCCTGAGACCACAGGCGAGATGCACACAGAGGCATCATTGCCGAGGCCATCCACTTCCTCCATGGCTCCCCAGGGCTCTCAGACCTGTGAGCTTGGCATAAAGCCTGCAACAAGACCTCTGGACCCATTAGTGAAGGCCGGAGAGGTGGGTAGGGGGCTGGGGCCTGAATGATGATAGGTAGCCATCATCAGAGCCTGCCAGGTTTGATGTCCAAAGACAAAGCAAGGGCCAAATGTGACTTAAGAGTTTATTAGCATCATCAGCAAGTGAAACCACCGTGTACAGGCGGCCCAAAGCTGAGGATCGCTACCTACCATCAATACCTCCATCCTTGTCCTAACCCCCAACTCCAGGCCCCAAGGTGTCCCCTGGAGCTGATTCTGCTTCCTGGAGGCAGTAGGTGCAGGAGATTTCCCTATCAACAAGCCAGCTTTCAGTTTCTTAAACCCACTTCATTAGGTTCAGGTCTACCCACCCGCCCCTACCCCAAGCCCAATTACAATCTCACCTGCTGTGGTGGTAATCAGTAATTGTGCCAATTGCGCTAACTGCTGGGTGCTGAGGAGGAAGGGAAGCACCCACACACTGCTGCTGAGATGCTTTCTTCCAGAGCTGTTTGCCTACTGTGAGTGGGACTGATATCTAGGTGCTCTCCAAGAACTCCATGTACCCACTGCTCCCGACAACGTCCCTTTCCACCCTGACCAGAGGAGGCACAGCCTGAGCAAGTCAAGGGGGACAGAAAGCGCTTCCACATCTCCAAAATGCTGCAGACAAACCTCGAGTCTGTTCTCAGCTGAGCAAGTGGGTGACACAAGGGTGATGTCTGCACAGAGTCCATCAGGAAATCTGGGTTTATGTTCTAGGTACCTGGGGAAAACCTGAGATCCAGGGGGATCAAGGGATCCTGGAATTAAGATACATGCCACCCTGTGCTGTGGGCTGCTGCCCCCAGCCTGGAGTTCTTGTTGCTCTGTTCCCATGGCCGAGAGTGCTATCCTTATCTGGCTCTGTCCATCCCGGCCAGCCTTAACCAGGTAGTGCTAGATGGCTTGGTTATATCACAGTATGCTTGGGGATGAACCAAAGTAAAGGAAGAAGTTACCAAGTGAAAAGATGCCTCAGTTCCTGTTTTAGGTGAGAAGGCTAAAGAGCTCCTGCTCCAGGTAACAGCACATGTGGAAGCTTTGCTCTCTTAGCTTAACCAGTGGAAAGTGCTGTACAGACACACCTGTCCGTACTGGTACTACCTTTTACCCTATCCTTGAGTACTGAAAACTAGGATGATTGGCCACAAAGCATTGTTTAGAAATTGTGGCAGGGTATCATTTTCAGTCAATGATTTGTGAACATATATTTTTAATGAGTTGTCTGGTTCCTAAGCATAGGTTATAGTTTCTGAGAACCCTCTTGTTATCAAGTAAATTTGATCCTTTCTATCATTTTTCACCAGCTGAAAGGCTTTCAAGGAATGGAGGCCAACCATGGTCCCAAGGAGAGTCTCTGATGAGCTGGTCTTCGGAGTCTACCAGTACAATAGAGGTTGGGATGATGGCGATGGCCCTAATAATACTAAAAAGTCCCCTTCATCACACCCTTCAAATCATTCCCACACACAGGCTCTGTCAATCCTGTTTCCCTGGGTCCCTGTAATTCACCTGGCATCTGATTAGGCCTTAAGAGAGCTCTTGCTGGGCCAACAGGTAGTGCTGTGTTTGAGAATAGGTGTGTGTTCCTGTGGTCCTGAGGTCTCTTGGGCCTCCGTTGATGTGCCTGTAGAGTCCCTGCAGACTCCACAGTGCTGCAGCAATGCCAGGGTCCTTGCCTCCTACCATTTAGGATTTTTAGCCTCAACTTTCCCCAGACCACAGACTCTTAACACCTCCTCCACAGTCTCCAGCTCCTAAACCACTAAGGTAGGAATGCGAGAAATGACACCATCTCCCCGGTCAAGCCCAAGCTTATCCTTTTGAGGTGTAAGCTCAGGATGGATGGGAAGAGAGCTGGAAACTCTAAACCCAACCCTGCTATGGGAAGGAAACACAAGACTCACAACGGAGTAACTATGGTGCTACCTAAATCTCCCCCGCTCACACCATTTGCTCACCTGATCAGGGTATCCACCTACACTTCCTTTCCCCACTTCTACTCCCCAAACAAAAACATCTGCTTTTCTGACTTCAAAGAAAAGCATAGACATTCCTGCCAATGAGACTCTTCAAATTCCTCCCTAGTCAGTTACACTGAAGCCAGCATAGGAATCTGCACGTGTATGTATGTCTGCCTGTGCATGCAAGGAGAGAGGGTAGTGGAGGGAACTATGGGATGGGAGAAGAGGATGGAGGAAGATTCAGGCAGACAAAGCCTGGGAGCCTGGGAGAGCAAAGGGTTGGCTCAGAATTGTAGATGCCAGGAGGGCTCACTTTTGATTACTGAACTGAGTGAGGTTCAGTAACCAGAGTGGTGTTGACTACTGAACTGGATCAACTCCTTTGTCCATCCCTCCTACATGCTGAAGGACATGGACACCCAAAGTAAATTATCCTCCTATGGCCAGGCACAGTGGCTCACACCTGTAATCCCAGCACTTTGGGAGGCCAAGGAGGGCAGATGACTTGAGGCCAGGAGTTCAAGAACAGCCTGGTCAACACGGTGAAACCCCGTCTCTACTAAAATTACAAAAAGTAGCCAGGCATAGTGGCACGTGCCTATAATCCCAGCTACTCAGGAGGCTAAGGCACGAGAATCACTTGAACCCAGGAGGCAGAGGTTGCAGTGAGCCGAGATTGTGCCACTGGACGCCCGCCTGGGTGACAGAACAAGCCGCTGTCTCAAAAAAAAAAAAAAAAAAAAATCCTCCTATAGGTTGTGTGAGCCAAGCAGTGGGGGCTAGAGGTACACAGGACAGATCCAGGGCTAATCAATGCTGGTGGCAGACTGATGACTGCACCTGAAGTGGAAGAGAAACGTAAAATAAACACAAGATGAGGTCAGTTCCAGGGCCAGGGAATTTGACAATTCCCAGGGAATTCTCTCAGGAGAATTATGAGAGAATAATTCATGTTCATTTTCCCGGGAATGGCAATGACATCTTCAGTTTCTCTGGATACCTCCTGCTTAAAAGCCCGGGATACTCAGAGAATCACTGGGTATAATGTTGATGGATATAACATATCTGCTAAAGGACAGAGACTCTCAGACTGGATTTCAAAAGTTCATCTATTTTGCTCATAATCTGTAAGAACACAAAAGTGTTTTTAGGGGAAATGATACTTTAAAAAGTTTGGTGTAGCAATATTAATATCAGAACAAACAGAGTCTAAAGCAAAACAAAACAAAAAAAACCCAAAAGCATTATAGGGATAAAGAGGATCATTATTTAAATATATCATATCAGGAAGATATAACAAGACTAAATGTGCACACATTTTGCAATATAGACTTGAAATACATTAAGGAAAAATTGACACAATTACAAGGAGAAATTAACAAATACACAGAGTAGATTTCTATTCATCATTTTTAGAAACACAAAGCTTAAGAAGCCAAAAATCCAATAAGAATATAAATCATTTTAACAAAACTTATTGTTAAGTCCTGATTTGATGGACATATATAAAATCTTACACCTCACAATAGAGAAGACACACTTTTTTTGAGAACACATGACAAAATATTTATAAAAGTAAATCATAAAGCACTTCTCAAAAAACACTCAAGTTTATATGTTCTGTGACCATAATAAAGTGAAATAAAAATTTAATTTCAAGAAGTTAAGTAAAATATTTATTTGTAAAACTTCAAGTGCTCCCCTAAATGATCTAAATCAAAGAAATATAATTACAGTTATAAAATTATTACAACCAAATAATAATGAAAACAATACCCATCAAAATTTGTGGATGCAGTGAAAATAGCTTTTATAAGAAAATATATGTTTTTAAATATGATTAGAAAGTAGCATTGAATGTTAGTGAGCTACATATTGGATTCAAAAACTGAGAACGTTCAAAGAAAGTAGAAAGAAACAAAAAAGCAAAAATTAATGAATCAGGAAACAAACAATAATGACAAACTTGAAAGCTGGGTTCTGAGAGGATTAATAAATTTGATAAACTTTAAAAAAGTGAAAAGCAAGATTTATCTAGGGAGAAAAAGGAGTGAAAGAGGGGCAGAAAGAGCTTTAAAGGCAAGCAGAGGTACTATTTTTGTTTTGTTTTTTGAGACAGGGTCTTGCTTTGTCACCCAGGCTGGAGTGCAGTGGCGTAATCATGGCTCGCTGCAGCCTCAACCTCCTGGGCTCAATTGATCCTCCCACCTCAGCCTCCTGAGTAGCTGAGACCACAGACACATGCCACCACATCTGGCTAATTTTTAAATTTTTTTTTGTAAAGACAGGGTCTCACTATGCTGCTTAGGCTGGTTTCAAATTCCTGGGCCAAGCAATCCTCCTGCTTTGGCCTCCCAAAGTTCTGGGATTATAGGCATGAGCCACTGTACCTGGCCTAGAGGTACTGTTGATATGGTAAAATCCTAGAGAATATCATGTTGACGGGGGAGACAAGGCCCCATCTCCCTTTCTTATTGGTGATGTGGTGCCCATGTCTTATTTATCTTTGTATCTTCAAAGGTTGGCAGCCTGATACATAATAACTATTCAATGGGTTTGCTGTATAGAATCAAATCCCCTTCTTGATAGGTCGTCTATGGCCCCAATATTGGAGCAAACAGAGAGTTGAAATTTGCAACAGAGAATTAAATGCTGCTATTTGATACTGATGTTAAGAAAAGAATCAAAGTTGGCGGGACGCAGTGGCTCACACCTGTAATCCAAGGACTTTGGGAGGTTGAGGTGGGCAGATCACCTGAGGTCAGGAGTTTGAGACCAGCCCAGCTAACATGGCAAAACCCCATCTCTACTAAAAATACAAATAAAAGAATTAGCTGGGCATGGTGGCACATGCCTGTAATCCCAGCAACTGGAGAGGCTGAGGCATGAGAATTGCTTGAACTCAGGAGGTAGAGGTTGCAGTGAGCCAAGATCTCACCACTGAACTCCAGCTTAGGTGACAGATTGAGACTCTGCCTCAAAAAAAAGAAAAGGACCAAAGTTTCGAATGCTTAAAAAATAATAATCAGAACAAATCAAAATTACCCTTATAATAATATTCTCATTTACTTGGATGAAATTTGCTTGAATAAGAAAGGAAGGGGTAGTGTTGTAGCTGCCACGGAGAGTGTTCATCAGCAGGGCACACAGAGGGGACTGTGTCCCACACATGAGCTTCAGCTGCCATGACTGTCACACGCAGGAAGCAGATCGATCATGGTGGCTGTGCCCAAGCATCTTCAATGCTAAGAAAGTGGGACCTGCCAGATTCTCACATCAGTCTACAAAATCAAAGGAGTTAATCCTGGCTTTCACAGACACACTCATGCGGGTCAGGAGCAAGATCAGGAATGCAACAAGTTTGAGCATATCTGTCTGGGAATGGAAAATGGTAAGGCACACAGATCCAGCACACTGAAGACTAGGGTTTCCAAAAATGTGACCCTTTCCAGGCACCTATCCCTGAGCCATTCCCTTGTGGCTCTGACAGCCATTTTGACTTTGTCCTCTTCAGAGAGGTCACCCCAAGCCTTATCAGGCATTGTAAACTCAGTGTGAATTTGTATATCAGATGGTTTCCTGACATGAGCATTCAAGGGGGGCGGGTTGGGTGGAGTGAGCTGAGGGCACAGGAGCAGGAGGGCATGAGGGCACTGGCTGCCTGAGGGGAAAAACTGGCAGGGAAAACTGCCTAATGCACAGTCCCACCCACGGCCAGCGCTGAGCATGTGGTCAGCTGAGGGAGAGCCCACAAGCCGGGAGAGACAGGAATGCGTTCTGGATGGCCCAGCACAGCTGGAAGCCATGTGGCCTCTCTGGGTCAGGGCCAGGAACACAAGAAGACTAGCAATCAGAGGGTGGAGGGAGAGACACATAGCATCTGACTCCGTAAATAACAGCTTCCAGAGAAATAGCTTCACGTGAGTGCACCGTGGAACGGATGCAAGGATGTGACTTGCTATCACTCCATCAGCCCCACTTGCCATGTCAGCAGCACCCAGACACCAGGAGGCTTTGAAGGCAAAGCTCAGCAACCCCAAAACAATCCTAACAAACATTGTAAGGCGCTTTATGATGTAGAGCGGTCTTTCAAATGCATCATCTCCCTTGAATCTCACAACATCCTCTGGGAAGTATGTATTTAAGAGTGTTTTTTTTTCTTTTGCAAAAGAGGAAACTGAGGCTCAGCAAAGATAAGGAACTGGGACAGACCTGGGACTTCTAACTCCAGACCCAATATGTTTCATGCCTTTGCTTCCAACGTGTGGTCCACAGATCGGGAGCACTGGCCCACCCTAGGAGCTTGTTAGAAATATGGAATTGCAAACCCAAACCTCATGAATCAGAGTCTACATTTCAACAAGATTCCTTGGCAATTCACATTTTACATGCACATGAAAGCTTGAGAAGCATTATTTCTACCATATCAGATCACTCCTCATAAGCACCAGAGGATGTGCCTGAGACACGTACTCTTTGGGCATCTTAGCATTTTAGAGCTGGAAGGAAATTCTCAAAAGCTCTTAGGTCCATTCTGTCGTGGGACAAATAATGACGCTGACACATTTGCAAAGCAAGTCCCTAGCAGAAGAAAGGTAAAAACCAAAATCTCTCTTTTGACTCAAAAGGCTTCCATTGTAACTGTGCTCTTTCTATGTCTTTATGTCTTTATTTTCATATTTGATGCTTTATATTTGGAATTGTGGTTTCTTTTTTTTTTCTTCTGTAACTGGCAGGCCAGTTATGTATCATTTAGGCTGATAGTAAACTTCATTGCATTTTCTGAACACACATTAATAGAGAATGAAACAATAACAAGAACAGAAGTGATAATGGCCTTTTCTTTCTTTCTTTTAAAAAAAAATAAAAAGAATGAAAGAGAGAAAGAGGAAGAGATTTTAGAAAGAGAGAAAAGGAGAAAGAAAGAAAGAGGAAGAGATTTTAGAAAAAGAGAGAAAAGGAGAAAGAAAGAAACAGCAAAAGAAAGAAAAAAAAGAATGAAAGAGAGAAAGAAAGAGGAAGAGAAAGAGGGAGAGAGAATAGGATTCTTGTTTTATT
>CAUYQU010038773.1:0-21063 GCA_963574635.1 Cheracebus regulus
GGGGAGAAATGCCAGATATAGGTGAAGGGGAGGAAGGCAACAAATTACACTGCCACGTGTGTACCTATGCAACAATATTGCATGTTCTTCACATGTACCCCAAAACCTAAAATGCAATAAAAAATAAAATTAAAAAAAAAAGAAACACTATAAATAATCTAATCCTTCAATAGAGAATGTTTAAACAAATTTGGTACATCCATACCATAGACTACTACACAGCAGTAAAAAGAAACAAACTGTTGATACATGCAACACTTCAAATGGATCTCCAGGGAATTTGCTGAGTGAAATGGAAAATGGAAATGGTTGCAATTTGCCATGGTTATAATTGAGCAAATTATACAAGTGAAAAACAAATTAGTAGTTGCCAATGTTTAAAGATGGGGTAAATGGGGATAGAGGAAGAGGAGAAAAGTGGATGTGGTTATAAGAGGACAACATGAGGGATCCTTGTGAGAAAATTGTTATGTATCTTGATAAATCTATGTCAATATACTGGTTGTGAAACTGTACTCTGTATACATGTTAATGCTGGGGGAAAATGAGATCTCTCTATATTTTCTTGCAACTGCATGAGAATCCACAAATATCTCAAAATTAAAAGTTTAAATAAAAGCAAGTAAATCATTTGTTTGATTATAAAAACAAAACCATAATTTTGAAATTTAAAACAAATGTACTTCTAAGTAACATATGCATCGAAAAAGAACTCATAGTGAAAATTAGAAAATACATTAGTAATAAGAAAAATGCTAATCATCAATACTTGGCATGTAAATAGAGATGTAATTAGAGTAAAAATTATAATTTTAAACTCGTATGTTGCTAATAAATTCTGGAGATCTTATGTGCAATAGGACGACTTAATTATTAATACTGTATTTTATTCCTGAAATTTGCTAAAAGAGTAGATTGTAAATACTCTTGTCACACACATACACAAAAACTATGTGAAGTGACGGATATGTTAATCAGCTTATTTCACTATATATACCTATATCAAAACATCATGTACACTTTAAATATATACAATTTTTATTTGACAATTATACCTCAATAAACCTGAAAAATATCATATCACTATAGAAAAAAGGCAGAGAAATAAGAGCTGAGCTTCCACTGTAAGCTTTTCTTTTTCTTTTTTCTTTTCTTTTAGATGGAGTCTTGCTCTGTTGCCCCTGGAGTGGAGTGGCTCAATGTCAGCTCACCACAACCTCTGCCTCCAGAGTTCAAGCAATTCTCCTGCCTCTGCCTCCCGAGTAGCTGGAATTACAGAGGTGTGTCACTGTGCCAGGCTTATTTTTGTATTTTTTTTTTTTTTAGTTGAGATGGGGTTTCACTATGTTGGCCAGGCTGGTCTTGAACTCCACTCTAAGTTTTTTAGATACTGAATACCCTATAAGAAGATAATTACACTAATAGCATAAGTTAATAAAATACAACATAAAAGTAAATAGAAGTCTATTTTTCAACACCAATTCAAATGGATAAATCTTTTAAATGACTCATCAAAGATTAAAGACCAAAGTAATAATTAATAATATAGGTAATTAAAATGGCATGCTGAAAGATAGGTAGTTAAAAACACAAGCAATAGCTATGAACAATAGTTCACCAATACATTTGAAGGCTTAGACGAAATGGTCAATTTTATAGAAAAGGTAACTATCAAATTTGAATTAATAAGAAATAAAAAATGAGTATGACTAGAAATATAACAATTGTATAATTTGAATCTCATGGTAAAAATTCTATCTTCATAATACCCTACCCTCAAACTGATGCAGAGACCTGAAATACCACTGTGGTCTCCCAAGTCACAGAATGGACTTAAGAAGATTAGAACCTTATCCTGAATCCATCTCATAGCAGCTCCAGTGTGGTTACTTCTCAAGTCCCAGGGTCTACCATCTGATTGTCCACTTTGTGTTTATTGGAATAATCATATTTAGTAATTGATAGAATGTTCCTATGAAATAATCAGAATAAAAATGCTGTACTGTGGCAAAGGCAGTAAACCTCTGCATTTCCTCAGGGATATATGGATGCTCCAGCTTTCTATTACAATATAGTCTAGAAGAACTTTGGTCATCACACTATCGCATTGAGCATTAAATGACCATTACATCAAAGACATTTTACTAATTGATTGTAATGTGCAAGAAATAACTAGCATTTTAGGTACTTTACTGAGTACAATGTGCTCAGTTTATACAATGTATAAACTCTGTGAAAGTTTAGGGGCTGCTACATCTGAGATTCCTGGGAGTATGACAGTCTGAAGGCAGGTTAGAATATTTTCTCCAACATGAAAGATGAGTTGCTGCACTTTGAGTCATGCATCTGAAGAGAATGGTGCAATGCTTGGTAGACCTCTTATGAAATAGGAGGCAAGACATTCATTTTAGAGTGTGCTGTTCCAATCCATTTTCCCAGTACCCCATTAGGCTTCCAGACTTCAGTGGGGTCTGTGTGAGTGGGTAGAGATATATGAGTATAATATGCATATGAAATATGTTGGGGAGAGTTGCAACCAGAAGATACAATGGTTTTGGAAGAGCTTATGATTGACAGACATGTTGTACAGAGCCTTTGGCAAACCTCAGTAGGAAAATAGTGACACATGCCTTGAAGTTTTGAAATAAAGTCATCCTTTTTTTTCTTGGTCAAGTGTTCTCTAAACACCTGACCTGACTCTAGGACATGCAACACAGACTGACATTCTAAATAAGATATTATAACATTTACCAAATTTAAAAATTAGACATGCACAAGAGAATTCCATTGTCAAATGGAAACAGCAGCCTGGGGCAGTGCCTCATACCTGTAATCCCAGTACTTTGGGAGGCCGAGGTGAGCAGATCACCTGAGGCCATAAGTTCAAGACCAGCCTTGCCAACATGGCAAAATCCATTCTTTACTAAAAATACAAAAATAGTTGGGTGTGGTGGCACATACCTGTAGTCCCAGCTACTGGGGAGACTGAGGAACAAGAATCAGTTGAACCAGGAGGCAGAGATTGCAGTGAGCCAAGACTGCGCCACTGCACTCCAGCTTGGGTGACAGAGGGAGATGCAAAACAACAACAACAAAAAGGAAAGATATATATAAGACTAGGTTCAAGCAGATTCAGAAGTCACTAGTAAACTCCAGAAGCAGGGAGCTCACCTTTTCATAGTACCTATTCACCACTTTTTAATCTCTTTCTCAAAATGCCTCTATGGCCTCCAGGAAAGCTCCCTAAGATAAGTTTAAAGACACAGAGTGCCTTGATTTGCTATAGATTTGTATGGCATGTTGACACCAGGCAAAAATGTATGGCCACCACATTACAGCCCACTATGGTGCCCCTAAAAGAGAGTGATGAAGGGAAAATTCCAGGGTCCACCATCTGATTGTCCACTTTGTGTGAAACGAAAGATTGTCTTTCCTTTCACAAGACAATGGACCAATCCTGTTTCAGGGTCAAAGACTTGAAAATAACCAGATTAAAATATTGGTGATACAAGGCATATAGTGTATCTTTCCAATACATGCAGGTAAAACATCCTTATGTCCACTGCAAAGGAGATTCTCCATTACAATGAGAAGATGACTCATATAATGAACCATGCTATGGAAGCTTCTGCTCAATGAGCCTCTGTAAAGAGGCTTTGGTAGCAGGGATTGATTTATGCCTCATCTTAGCAATGTGGATTTTGTCTCGTCAAAGCTGATCTGGCTACCTCTACTGCTTTGTGCCCAATTTGCCAGAGGCCAATGCTGAGTCACTGTTCCCTCAGTGGGACAGCTGGTCACCTGGTGACAGTTTGATGTTGTTTCATTTCTGTTATACCACAAACAGCAATATGTCCTCATAGAAGCACACAAATGTTTTGGCAACAGATTTTCTTTTCTTTCCTGTTGTTTTCTGTCAGCTTGACTATCTGTGAACATACCAGATGTCTTATTTTTCACAAAGTTATTCCATATGATGAGAACATTTGAACAAACGTTTAGAGTGAAGGATAAGAGACAATGGACTCAAGCTCATTGAATTTACTAGTCTTGCCACTAGTTCCATTTCCCAGAAGATTTCAGGATTATTGATCCTAATTGCACATGAGAAGTTTGGCTGGGCGGAAAAATAAAAGACTGTATCAGAAACTCAGGGGATTTGCCTGGCACCCCTTAGTACTCCATCAATAGTCACAATTAAAGAAAAACTGAAACAACACAATGAATACAGGATCGGCAAGCACTGAAATCTGACAGAAATGGGGCACAACATTAGGTAGATAACTGAACAGCCAAGGTGTTGACCAATATTAAGGGGAACATGGTGATGGAAAAAGGAAGTATAAGTCTCAATTTAGAGCTCACAAACAGCTATAGAAGCAGGTATAGAACAACTGTGTGTTCTACCATTTCATCATTTGATTTTTCTTTTTCCCCTGCCAACCCATATGCTGGGGTATGTAGCATTTCAGATCTCAAGTTGGAGTGCCCTGGAATATATCCATGCTGGCATCACCCAGTGAAATGGTCGTAACAGTTAAGACTGTGTCCCCTGTCTTCTAAATATCTCCTGGCAGGCACTCAATATACATTTACTCTCCAAGTTTAGGTAGACATCCCCACTCTCTTTCCTTTCCTTTCAGGCCACGGTATAGTAACGGTTCTTGCTCTTAGAATCCCTGTAGTAACTCCTCCCTCATTGCTTTACCTATGTTCATATCTTTATAAATGGTCCCCTATTAAACCACCCTAAGAGCTCTGATTTAAGTGGACATCTCTTTTCTGCCAGAACCGCAATTGGTTAAAAAGAACATGGTTTAGATCTGAAATCAAATGAGCTTCTTAGCATTTCATCTTTTATTAGAATGAGCCATGTGGCACTGACACAACTGGACAAATATGTGTCTCCTCTACAAGGACAGGTTCCTTGCTCCATGGCACAGAGCAGACCCATGCACTTCTCCTGTATTCTTCCTGTTTCCAGGAAAAAAGTAGCTCAGAAAGAGCTGCACAGGACATGCTCAGATACTTCTAATCTTAACAGTGAAATAATTCATTTGGAGGAAGGAATAAGAGGTGGGGAAGACACTAAAAGTTTCAACTCTAGCGACAATTCATTGCATGGAAAAATGAAACCAGAGAAGTGGAGACCTTCCCCTAATAAGTCAAGTACACAAGAAATCCTATGAAACAATAAGAAAAAGATAACATGAAACAAAACTTGCCCAAGGATATGAGGAGGCAGTTCACAGAAAAGGAAATTCAAATTGTCAGCTATGTAATTCCTAGTTCAAAATGCTAATTCACTATTCCATGTATTTTTATGAGATCATATTATTAATAAAAGTTAATAGTTTTCTATTTGGTGTCATACTATTTTTTTTTGTATTGCCCAAAGCAGTCACAGGTAATATGCAAGTCAGTTCCAAACTTTAACCAATTATATAAAGGTTTAAACTTTTACCTTCTTAATTTAGTTTCTTAATTTACCTTCCCCTATCCCTGGGGAAGGTTATCTTAATCTTAACCCTAATCATGAAAGTAATATAGAGCTTGCTATATGCCAAGCAATGTTCTAAGTGCTTCACATGTAACAACTAATTTAACCATCACAGCAGTCCTGTGAAGTGGATGGTATTATTCTCACTGATAGAGGAGCAAACTGTGTGCCCAAGATCAGCTGGAATTTAAACCAAGGCAGCACGGCCCCTGAGCCCATGATCTTAACTATGACATTATATTGCCTCTAATTTACAGCTCTTTCTTGGCTTGAGCAGCCTCTAACATATTTTAATAATTATTCCTCATGATTTGAGTAGGATAAACACTCCTTGAAGTACAAAGAAAAATACAAAGTCTCTGATGATAAATTTAAACTATGGTCTAACCTAATGTAAATACTATGAAGAAAAATTATAGGCATTAGATATTTAATTGTAAGACAACAGATACTATCACTTAGAGCCAAGACTTCCCTTCATCTTTGAGTTCTCCCAGTGTTTGGGAAAGATTTAGAAACGCTTCATGGCAATGGGAAGAGGAATTCCAGACTGGAAATAGAGCTTGGATCCAGCAGCCTATTTAAGGAAGTAGAAATTATGGCCTGTACAAGATTGCCCAGGGAGATAAGTAATGCAGACCAAAAAAGGAGTGCTAGTTGTCGATGCTGGATGCCACCAAACCTGTGAAAGCATTTCAGCAGTCAACCAGGACCCCAGGAATGTGCTGCTGCTTTTCTGGACAAAAGATGATTATGCCTTAAGCAAAAAAGTCAGAAGTCCTAAATATTAGTACCTTACTTAAAAATCACCTTTTTCTTTCTTAAATATATTTATAAATTGAATTAATATTGGCAGGAGAGAGAGAAAAAAATTATTGAAAGAAGAAAAGAAATAGAAAATGTAGATTGCAACTACTTTTTAGGGATATTTGGGGGAATTTTTCAGCAAAGATGATAAAAATCCTCCTGTAAAATGTAAACTTGAATTTACATTTTAATTTTACATTTAATTTTCAAGACAAATAAAGTTCTCATTTGTCTTGTTCATTATTCTGCCATGTCCTCATTGCCTGGAAGAATGTCTGGCATGGAGACACTCAATAAGATTTGTTGAATGAATTTATTAACAAGTGAACTAGTGTTGGCAGACCAGAATCCACAAAGTAGTTCTATTTCTTTCTTATACATAAACCTTACCCATTTTTGTCTAAAATTATTAGGATTTTGTCGGTGAAGATGATATCTTGAACCTAACAATCAGTCTGACCTCAGCTGATCAAAATGTTTTCAGAGATGCGAGACTTCTGTTTTCATGCCAAGAGCTTTGTTTCTTTCTCTAAGTACAATGCACATACCTTCTTTTTGCATCATCACCCTTAGGCCTATTTTAGCTTAACAATGAGAGCTTCAGAAAACACACTTTCTCTCTCTCTCCCCCTACCCTCTCTCTTTCTTGTTAGCTGCTAATTAACTAGCCCTAGGCTCTTAATCACTTGAGGGAAAAAATAATAATCAATCCATTTACAGATTACCAGATGTATGTGTTTATTTGCTGAAATGTCTGGTTCCTCCTGCCAGGGCAAAAATTCCACTTTACAAATGCTTCTTTCATTTCATCCTTGTTCAGAGACAGAGAAACCCCTCACGAGCCAATATACATCTAAGGAGCCATCCATCAGCCCAAGTAAATGAGAAACTAAAAGCTTCTCAGGGCATTAATTGAAAACACCTTAGAATCAGCACAGAAATACATTTGAAATTGCCCTCTCTTAAGCCTAAAGCCACTGAGTACAAGCATATGCTAGTAAATCAAAGCCATGTGTCACACTTGTCTGTAGTTTCACAGTGAACAGTGTGTTGTGTCCTCACTGCCTTCTCAAAGACTTCCCAGGGCCCTGTCCATTATGTTCCAGCAAGGCAAAGGTAGGCATCAAGGGTAAGAACCCATTCATGTTGGTTAACGCTGCTTCTAAATGAGGTAGTAAGCTAGTTAGTGTGGACATAATAGCTGGCACAGTGCCTGGGACAAAGCCGCACTCGCTTTCATTCTTCCTATCCCCATTTAAATACAAGTCACTCTCTTTCCCAAAGTCTCCTGTTTGAATATTTTAAAGTAATTATAAGATTGGAGTTAAAAGTCAATGTTTTGCTTTCTTTTGATTTTCGTTTTCAGCTTTTTGTGATAGGTTTATTAATATGACTAACCTAAGTTGGTTAAATATTATCTGAATATTAAGATGAATGTACTATTTAATTATATACATCAAATGAGAGAGGGAGAAGATTAATTTTGCTTTCTTTCCAACGAACATGCATTAATCTTGTATTAACATTAATACTACAACATCTACTAGTATCACATCCTCCTTAGTCAAATTTTCCTATTTATTTACCCTGAAATTCTCTGTACCTTTGCTTGCATCTCTGTCTTCAATGACTTGAAACCTGATGGGTGTCTTTATCTTCCAAGGAAAATGCAGGGGAACCAGCAGTATGACTGCAGTCCACACTACATTACCAACAACTCTCTTCTACAGACTCTGAACTAAACAAACGCATGTTTCACTCACTTTTTTAAAAGATTCTTAGGTACTCTCTTATGTGCATAGTTAATTGTACAGGGAATGTTTGTTCCACTGATGTTTTACTATTTATAATAATATATAATAAAAATAAATATACGTATACATTTATATTTTTATATAAACACTATATTTATAATTATATAAATAATTTATAAACACAAAAAGCCAGAAACATAATTGGTTATGTTTTTAATTACTGACCCGCTTTTCTTAACATGGGCATTATACCAAAGGTTATATGGGATTTCGAGGAGGATCTTCAAACAGCGTGGAAACTGGATAGATGCAGTCACTCGAATGATTCCAACATTCTTCAATAAGATACTATGAGATGTTTTTGTAAAATAGAGCTGACGCCTCTGTTTTTTGATCCTGATGTCTGTGTGCAAGATGTCTAAACTTTTCAGAAAAGAAAAAAAATACTACTATGTACCATCTGGAGAAAAACTTGGAAAAGCATGATACAAAACTAAAATTTCACCAGGGAATATGTGAAAAAACACAAGAAGTTATCTACTTCAAAGTCTCTTCCTGTTTCTTACAATTGGTGATCTTTGAGGCTGCCTCAAATGAACACATCATCCACACAAGGATTAAGTCAATTTCTTCTTAAGAGAACCAGTTTTCATTAAACCTCAATTAAACAAGAGTCCTTGCCAATTCATCGTTTGGCAATGAAGAGAATGATTGTGGTAAAAATCACAGGATGTTAAAACACAACTTATTTTCAGCAAAATCCAGACTGGAACTTATTTTTAACCCTTATATCTAGAAAATAATATCAGATCAAAGTTACCATATATGAAGCAAAGCCCAGATAAAAATTATTGAGGATTGATGTTTTACTGCTGTAGATGACCCCATACAGATACATTTCTTAAAACTCTCACAGTTTAGTTACAGGATAATAATATCAATGAGTTTTTGGAGAAATAGGTTTCAGTTCCTCCTTTTTGAATTGTTGTTCACAACTGTCCCCAACTGCAGAACTATGTAATGTGATGGAAGAAATTGTTAACAAAATAGAAAAATAAAACAAAGTCCTTTCCAGAGAAACCCTTGTACATATTTAGAAGAAAGATTTCTAAGCTAAAATAATAAACCAATTATATGGAAAAGGACTTCTTGACTAACAAAAGGTTGTGAAGAAGTTGCTCCACATATGAAATCATTAAGGATTTGAGGTTCTGAGAAAAAATATGGATGACAAATAAAGGAGTCAGTAAGAAAGGACACAGAGTGACCAAAGGGAGTATAACGGAAAGCAGCAATGGTGGTATGATGGCAGTGAGAACTCGGAGGAAATAAACATATTTAATGAGGGAAACGGTTTGAGGTATGTGGTGTTACCTTCTCTTTTTCTCTTACAGAATCTTCATTTAAATCTGTGTCACTTTTGGTTTAGTGCTTTGTTTGAGCAAATTTATAGTGAGGAGACATGAAAATGTTCCTATCCAGCTATGTAAAAAGGGAAAATCCACCCCGGTAAATGCAGAAAACACAGGTTAAGAGTAAAAAGCTTTCATCTGGGTCACAGTGAAATGAATCTGATCAATCATCATAACATTGCCTTCTCTTTAATACATTAATTGATCCTCATGGAATAATCTTTCTATAAAATATTTATGCTTCTATGTTATCAATATGCCTTTAGGCACACACATATACATGCAACCCACTGAATTTTTTTAACCTTTTTCCTTCCTGTAAAATTCAATACAACTATAACTAAAACATGGGAGATAATAATATACCTCAAGCCAATCATATATTTTGTATGAAAAATTGAAATAACTAAGGCAGCATATGTTTAGTCTCAGTTATCTGAATTCTTTCTCAATTTTTATTTTATCCTGTAAAAGAAGAAGGAGAACAGACAGAAGACAGTTGTAGACTCTCTGGGGGTACTGATCTCACCTCTTTTTTATTTCCTGGGGAAATACTGCTTTTGGAAGTGCCTTCCTTTTCAGCATGAATTTCTTATTTATGATGTGCCAATGAGTCTTGTCTTACACTTAATATGGGAAAAAATACAAAATAAGCACTGTGCAGAATATTTGGCAAATGAAGCAAAGAAACCATTTTTTTTCCCTAGTGTTTCAGACAGGAACTGAATGAAAATCACATTCTTTACACTAATAGTCACCAGGGCTTCAAGATGAATAAAGATTTAGGAAAGTAAAAGATCTGCAAATAAATAAACATTACATTCATCTAAGAAAACTATTAAATAACTATCTTGGACTTCTAAATAGCATTCTGCCTTAGACACACTTAACTTCCCTGATGTTATCACAAAAATAAATAAATTAATTAATGATTTAAAAACAATATTTAAACATAGCTTTCTGAAACTAAAACATGAAAGGAAATAGCAAAATCATTTTCTGATACACCCAAAATAAAAACCAATGAGTAGAAAAGATAGAACATTTCTATCTAAATGGAAGTTAATTTGAAATAAAGGTAAAAACAGTTAAAAAGAACAAAATTATTAAAGATTATGGAAGACATAATTTGTTACCAAAAAGATGTGTCAGGCTTGAGAGTTTCAACTGATTATATTTGCATTTCAAGTCAATTATGTATTATAACATTGAAAAAGCCAATGAGAATTTCGTGAGCAATGGAAAAAATACAATGTATGAATAAAAGAAAATTATCATCCTGTGTTACGTTGCTGATCATTGTGTTTAATCCCCCCTCATATTAAGATAGCTGTGGGCAAATGGAGATGCAATGAAATGTTAGCAGCTAAGATGGTGTGGGGCAGTATATCACATGAAGAGAAGCTGACAAAATAGGACGCCGAACCTGGACAGAAGACTTAAGCAAAAGCTCAGGAAAAGAGAGGGTGGCTTTCTCCAAGTGTCGGAAACATTGTTATATGAAATAGTTACACTGTTCTTCCTGTCTCTATAAAGGAGATCTGGGCTCCATATAAGAATGTTTCAAAAGTCAAAATTGTATCATGGAATGGGTGGTCATGTTAGACCTCTTTTGTTTATAAGTAGTAAAACAAAAAAGAGAGAAAAAAAGAGAGAGAGAAAGGTGTTGGTCACACAACTGAGAAACCCAAAGGTGGAGCTAGCTCTAGGAACAGGATTTAGAGGTTTCAATAGCTGCCAACATGCTCTCCATTTCTGTTTGGCTTTCATCTTGTGTTTGGTTTCTTTCTCCGGCTGCCTCTTGATACACAAGAGCAAAGAGGGCCACTGGAAGCGCCAGGTTGACCAGAGTTTGCAATCAGAAAAAAGAAAGTGGCCCTTTCTCCTTCGTGTTCCGTTTGTCAGGTATGATGGAGAACCACGACTGGTTCCCAAAGTGGTTACATCTTGGACCTGTGACTATAGATGGGGGATGGGTGCTGTGAAAGACCTACGCTAGGCTATGTGTCTACCCCTAAGAGCCCAGCAACCCAATTGTCATCAACAGAACCACTCTGAGTAGAAGAGAAGACACTGAGGAGCTGTGAAACAAAAACAGGCAAAACTAAACCAAACTAAGAAAGTATATGTACCATGGCTGCTTTGGAAGGTAATGAATTTCTCATCACCGAAAACGTTTGAGCAGAAGTCTACCAACAGTTTGTAGATAAAAGGCCACAGCGCTGCTTTCCAACTGTAGGACAAGTTCTCCCTCCTTTACTCATCCAGTCGCCACATGACACTAAGCATACAACACAGCAGCCATATGAACAGCATGGTGCACAAAGTAGACAAGATCCCTGCTTTGCAGTAGCCTATAATCTATGGTCTCTAGTCTATGAAAGAGAATGTTTGTCACACAATATGAGTGTGATTAAAAGAAAAGATGTATCTGGAAACTGACCATTACAAAACAACGTATGAATGTACGTTATTAGAGAGCTCACTTGCTATGTGAACACTGGCACAAGTGGAACAAGCTCTAATTCTAACCACACACCTCTTTCGGGAAGCTCATTGTATGAGTTAAGTCACTGCCTCTTTGCAAGGCTCAAGCTTCTGATTCGAAAATGAAATGAAAGTGGGTGTAAACTCACTCATACATTCCAAAAAACCCCAATAAATGTAAATTATGAAATAATAGAACATTGCCTCCTTGATCCTAATTCTTAAAGGTTCCTTAATACTACCATTTTATTGCTTGATTGAGTGCCAATTTTTCCTTTAAAAACTGTCTATTCAATGAAGGCAGCCTGAGATATTAAGAATTTACAGTTAATCTGTGGAATTCAGTGATTCATTTTGAATGAAAAAAAGTGGTCAAAATGGTCAGCTAATTTTTTTTTTTTGTGAAGGATATTAGGATGTTAGGATATTAGGCAGGAAGATGAAAAAATAAAAAGTCATTCACCATTCTTAGGTCTTTAGATCTGCCCTGGTTGTATCACTTATGGTTTTTCCCAGACATATATGCAACGTTGTGACAGCTCCTGATGTATGACAGGAAATAGCAGGATTAAGAGAAACTTCTAAATCAGATAGCATGTGCCACAGCCAAACCATCTGAACAAGAAGGGAAGTTTAGACCAGGACTTGATTTTCCTCACATAGGACTCTTCACATCTTTAAATCAGTCATTGATCAAGGGGAATTTTCCCCCAATCTCTAAAACATTGATGTCATATAGATATTCACACTCACTTTCACTTCATTTTCAAATTAGAAGGTTGAGCATTAAAGGAAGTGACTTACCTTACCACAGAATAAACAGAAAATAATTTGCAGAAATTTACTCTTCTCTGAAGGAGGCAAATAGAATGTAGAAACCCTGCCCAGCTGATTGAAATGAAAAGTGCAGGAGCAATTGCCAAAAATCTACTTACGTGAAGACATTAAAATTGCAGGAGCATCCTCATCCCTAAGTAAGGACCAGTGATAGGGACTTAAAAACCAGTAAAACTGCAAAGCCCATTGTTTTTCCATGTTCAAAGATAAAGACAAAAGGAGGCCTCCGAGTCGAAGGTTGGTTTTGTTTGGTCGGGGGTAGTGTGTTGAGATGTTAAGTGCACTATCCGTTGATCAGTGGAGTGGGAGGTGGGTTTTGGTGTTTTAAGGTTTGGGGTTTTTTAATTCTCATGTTTCCATTTTTGCATGTTCCAGTCGTTTGGCAACGAGTAGATACAAATCACTTTGTAACAATAAATGAATGTCTTGTCTAAGCTCTGCTTGTTCCTGGCCTGTTTGCATTATTCTCTAATACAAAATTTTCTTCTGGTGAGAGTGCAAAATGTGTGTCTACATGCATGCCTGTGAGAGTGTGTGTGTGCAGGCCCATGTAGGTGTCTATTTTCCACTCTGTTTGGAGGACAACAAAAGAATGGTACCTCAAATAAAAAAGCATCCTTTAGTTTTTCAAGTTTCTACAGCTCAAACATTTCCAATCCTAAGTGACCCTGCTTCTTTTTTGACAGAGATATTCTATTACCTCGTGGCTGTTTTTGAACTTTTTTCCCGTCCTAGCACACACAGAACACCCAGGCTGCTCCTGGCTGGCAGTGATCAGCTGCAACAGCGCTCCTGTGAGGGCGATCAGGATCAGAACAGGGCATCCCCACTTTGACTTCAGATACTGGAAATTGTCAAGCAACTGCCTCCAAAGGAGCTACAGTGCACATTCTTTCTCTAAAAACCAGTTTGCTAATATGATCACCTTACAGAATTGCATTCTCTTTCTTATTTCAAATATGTCACATTAATTATCAGTATGTTTGGAGTGAAGTTCTTATGGTTTAGAGTAGTTTTCCACAAATGCAGGCTGCCCTGAACTGGGTTGGCCCATCCCTGTGAGTTAGTTGCTGAATCTCTCTCCAGAGGCATTGTCTTTGAGGGGATTCCATCCACTATATTTTTACTGCCTTATTCTGTAATCAGGGAATAAGCAGGCGGCTTTCAAGTAAATAACTAATAACTTACAGATTCATAGGACTTATTTCAAAATCAAGAATCAGGGGAAAAGGTAATATTAGGTAATTTTGACCAAAGAATCAGCGTTTCAATGGCAAATTTATGTAAGGATGGTGATATGATTTGGCTGTGTCTCCACCCAAATCTCATCTTGAATTCCCATGTGTTGTAGGGGTGACCCAGTGGGAGGTAATTGAATCATGGTGATGGGTTTTTCCTGTGTTGTTCTCATAATAGAGAATAACTCTCATGAGATTTGATGGTTTTATAAAGGGCAGGTTCCCTGCACAAGCTCTTTTCTCCTGTCTATTGCCATGTGAGAAGTGCCTTTCACCTTCCACCATGATTGTGACGCCTCCCCAGTCACATAGAACTGTGAGTTAATTAAACTTCCTTTTCCTTATAAATTATCAAGTCTCAGGTATGTCTTTACAACAGCATGAAAACAGACTAATATAGATGGGTATTGTGGTTTTAATATTTGTAACAAGAAAAAACTAGTGTTTGCAGAACATGGCCTGTCCCCTGCCTAGGTGTCAGGAGAGCCACCCCTCCCAAAGGAGCGCTTGTGAGCAGAGGTGATCAGAGGACTTTCTGAAGAGTGAGGAGGAGGTGAGGTCACTGTGTTTGTTGGGCAACACTGTATTTGACTCTCACAAGAGATATTTCTTTTCTTTCTAAGTTTGTTTGTATATACTAGTGATTTCAGAGGGCCAAAAAGAAGAAAAGGGAGTGAGCTAGTCGTTAGGGCCCCTAATCTCAGCTTATTTTGACTGCTTCTCAACACAGCATTGCAAGTGGTTGATTTAGTAAGTATGAAGGCAGTAGACCAAAATCTCTGTTCCTAAAACATTCTTGTTAATGTCAGAATATTTCCTGAAAGCAGTTTTTTTTTTTTTTTTTGGTCCATAAAGCAAATCAGCCTACAAAAACGAGGCTTTGCTTTTTCACAGCTTATTCATTCTTGCTGCCTGATTCTCATGCATTCTCGAACTCTTATTACATAAAGCTCAAGATTTCAGCAAATTTTACCCATAAATTATATCATACTAACTTGGCTCATTTTTAAGGTAAAACAGATTTAGTTAAATCACCTATTTCAAAGTTGATTCTGATCATTTAAATGCTTGTGGAAGTTCTCTATTGAATTTTTTTTTTTAAATGACATTACCATTCGTTGCTTTCATTGTTTCCCTAGGAAATGATGTTCTTATATTTTAAAGATGCTGGTCAAAACTTGGAATTGCTTTAACTTCGTTTTTTCTAGCTGAGTGACTCCAGAAATAGATTATTATCCACAGTGAACCCTCAAATGCTTCTTTAAAAAAATAGACCACTGTTTTACTCCAAAAAATTATGTGGCCACTGTTCTAAAATTTTGACCAAAAAGATGTATAAATAATAAAATGCTGATAACAAATACTTAAGCCTTAAAGAATATTTTTAAAGTGTGTTTCATACATACAGAATTAAACAGAACTAGAATTGAAGTGAGTTGTTTCTGTCATCATTTAAGAAAAAAATAAGAAAATCTTAATTAGTGCTCATTATAAAATCTCATCACAAAAAATATTTACGTAACAGCTTATTTAAAATACACATAGCTGGAGACAAACACAATCCTCATCCTAGTTCTTTGGACTTTGAAACTGAAAACATCTGAGAAGAAAACCCTGCTGGTTTTCTTCAAATGTCACAGCAGACTTAACTGCTTTCTATAATTCAAACAAAAACCAACTCATTAGACAATCTGTAAAATCAGCACTTTTATGTATTTTTAGCAAAGTTTGTGTGAAACAACCATTAAACAATGAGGTAAGTTTCTCTCTTGCATGGCATCTGCACACATGCACACAGACATAGGTATGTGATGTATATATATGAATGTACAAGCAATGAAAGCTATCTTTGTGTGAATATTTGTAAAGTTCCTTTTTAGTGAACTCAAATTTTAAAAAATGTCATGTGCAGTAGAGTATTTGGATAGGCCCATATAAAAAAAATCAAAGGGCCTTATTTTCTCAGATGCTTTCACTGGCAAGAAAAAGAGCTCTTTCTAAATATTCAGAGGTATAAAGGATTGAGTCAAGAAGAATTAAAAAAATCTCCAGCTTTTGATATCATAGTGAAATATAACATTCTCCTAAAAACGTTGCTGAATATAATTGCCAAAAATCTGACTAGGCTCAGGGTGAACAGTTGTTTCAAATATTTTATATTTCTTATTTTTTAATGTGGAAATAAGAGAACCTGAAAATACTGCAAAAGGTATGGGATGGAATATCACTTCATCAGTGCGTCCTACTGGGTTGAAATTTCTGGAGAATACTTTGGTATTTGTGCCAACCTCAGACTCTTTAGTGAAACACTTGTTTTTCCTCATTTTTATTATTGCCATGGTTTTCAGGTTTTTCCCCTAGCTAATGATGTATGCTTCTTTCCAATATTTTTATATATTCCCTTTTATGCCTCCGAATCATTCCCCAGTCAGTTTAATAACTACCAGTATCCATTGAGACCGTGTTAGTTCCTGATTGTATCGTAAAAAGCCTTTTCTCTCTGCCTATTTGAGAGAATTATTTAAAATGTATAATCCATCATCAGCTCTCTAATTAGAATATCTGATTTTCCCCACCTTACTCCTTCACCCCCAGAATGACCTGGTGTACTCTGCAAAGCAAAGCATTCTTACTTCAAGCCCACGCTGGGCTCTCTCAGCAATGTCCTTCCAAAGACATTTTCTTTACTCAAAATGACTGATTCACTGCAGTTCAACACACCCATATGGCCTGCCCCAAATGCTGACTTTAATAAATTGGCCAAATGAAACACTGAGAATTTCTGTATAGCGAGAATACTAACACGCACTTTTAAACAAATGACTGGAGTGTGGTTTTATTGAAAATTACAGTGGTGAAAAGAGACAGATGCAGGGAGTGTGTGCTCATGCATGGGTGGCCACGTTTCCATGAAGACACTTGTTTACCTCATTAGTCCATACTTTCCTTTCATAGTAATAGAGTTTTTATCTGGATCACATGACCACTCAGGATGGAGACTCTATTTCTGTTTCCCTTGCAGGTGGATGTGGCATGTGACCAAATTCTGGATAATGAGATGTCTGAAACTTAAAGTGGAAGAGATGTATCATCTCCTTTTACTTGCTCCATCCTGCTACCTGAAAAATGGAGGTAGTGACAAGCCCTGGAAAACCACAAGGATGAGGACAGCACTGGAGAGATGGTGCAGCACATGATGAAATCTCCTGGGTATCTAACAGCTGAGTAGAATTGCTCTCCTCCAATTTTTACATGGGAAGGAAATAAAACTGTTTTGTCAGAGACTCTGTTACTTTAAGTCAATGTTATAAGTAGCTGTGGCTATGTGCTAATTCTTTCCATTAACAGCCAGGTTTCACATGATAGCCTTCAGACATCTGAGAGTCACAGCATACACCGCTCTGATAACCTCGTGTTGTTATTTCTCTCAGGGACTGACTTATACTTTGGCTAAACGATCTGGACCTTCAGGTTGAAAACTAAAATCACTGCCTCCGTGTTACCCAGTGGATTCTATTGCTGGAGTACACAGAGAAGAAGAAGGTGGAAACGGGCCTGAGGGAGAGTCTGAGTGCTGGACCAGAGTCAGTGCAGAGACATAATTACAGAATCAGATGAGACATTTTGCCAACTTTTATCAGGGACAAAAGCCAAGGTCTCATGCATCACAGCCTGGTGCAGGGATCATTCTCCTGATGTTTCATCCTTTTTAAAGAACTATCAGAAACCAAATCTTAAGTAGATGTACCTGAGATATTTTTCCAGTTTTTCCCATTTCTTATTTTCTATTTAGCTGTGTGTTTCTCCTTGTCCATTCTTCATTCACTAAACTTTCTACTGAATATCTTTTCTACTTAAAACTAGCCCCATGATTCAAAAGTGGCCCTTGCTGATTTTGTGCCTTCTCTCACTTTGTGTTTTGGGGAATGAGGCAGATGGTGATTATTTTATTATCGTTTTTGTTAATTTCTCGAAGCCGTGCTAACCCTCCCTTTGGTTTGTGGAAAATTCAGTGTTTCATTGTCAATCGCATCCTATTTACTTGTCAGACCCCTGGGTTCCATTTAGATTCATTCTTCACAAGGCATTAAAGTAAGGCCGCATTTTCATAGAGTTACAATGTCTTATTGTTAAAGGTGTCATCTAGTTCAATTAGCAACTAGTACAAAAGACTTACAGTTATTTGCTAGCTGTGTGTTTGAGCAAATTACTTAATCCCTTTGAATCTGATTCACATTAAGTGTGAATAAACGTCTGTCCTTTACGGTTAGTATTGCTTTAGTAGTAGTAGTAATAATCTGCAATGATATCACTTGCTAGAGTAGCTATTAATAAAGTTTAGCCTTCTCTTGTTACCTCACAACAAGGCCTCTTTCACATCTGAGCAGTTAAAATATTTTAGTCACTCTTTGGTTAAAATGAGCTAATTCCCCATAGTCTCCAACCATTTGCCCCAGGCCTTCCTGTAAAGCTTGGAGAATGAATCTATACAGTCCACAGGGTGCTGATTCTTCCGGGCAAAGCTTTCCATTCCTCTGAATGAACTTTCTCAGTGACTCTAACACTCTAACATTGTCAGATATGATAGAGATTCAGATCAAAGTCTCTTCCATGCATCTGGCTTCTCTGCTCTGGATGACCCTCCATGCTCTGCGTTCCTCTTAAGGTATAGTACACAGACCCAAAGCACAAAGTTCAAGGGCTGACCTGACTTTTGATGAACATATCTAGTATTATAAAGTACCTAGTATATTATACCTATATAGTAATAATATCCCTATATATAATATTATATTAAACAGGAGTAAATATCAGCATCATCTCCAAAGAAGCCCAATCCAGGGACAAGTTTTACTCATGGTGGGTATGCCTTTATCCAGGCTTTTTTCTTCAAATTTTGACTTTTGGCCCCTTGTATTTAATTTGGTTTTAACCACTTTAGTGTGATTGAGAAATGAGGACTGCTGAATTATCAAAGGATTTATGTTTGTAAGTTCAGTCATTTACCCACTCGACGAACTTGGGCAATGAACTAGCATCTCTCCCTTATCTTCCTAATTTGCAAAATTTCTGTCCTGCCTATCCCAAAGGATCAAATTCATCCAAAATCAAATGAAAATATGAATGAGGAAAACCATATAAATGTTCTACAGTATTAATAATAACAAAATTACCATTTTCTTATTACTTTCCATCCTGAGAGCCTGTGTTTTTAAAATAAAAGTGAAAATGCAGAATAATTTGAGGATCAATTGAGTTCATATGTGCACTATAGCATAGCACAGTTCTTAATACACATTGGTCAATAAATGTGGATTTTAAAAAAACATATAGTAGATTGATTCTGGTTCTCAAAATGACATACCCATTATACCCATTTGCATAAATGCAAATCATTTTGCAATGATCTCCTGTGATGTTTTTAAGTAGGTAAAATACTAAATCTGAAAAAGGCTGCCTAGAAACTACTCACCCTCATGACAGGAAGAATTGGGGTCAACAAACGGTTTCTCTGAAATGAATGACCAAGAAGTTCTCCTCCTTCCTCTAACAGTCATTGTTTCCCTAAGCTATACACATGCAAATCCATAGGGGAAATCAATTGAAATTAAATACAAATTGAATATTCCTTATCTGAAATGCTTGAGACCAGAAGTAGTTCAGATATTGGATTATTTTTCAGATTTTGAAATACTTGCACTACACTGGTTGAGCATCCCAAATGCAGAAATCCGAAATCATAGATGTTCAAATGAGCATTTCCTTTGAGCATCATGTTGGCACTCAAAAGTCACAGATTCTGGAGTGTTTCAATTTAGATTTGGGTTGCTCAATTTGTATACTGTCTTGGGTAGAAACAGTGAGACAAGGCTGGGCACGGTGGCTCACACCTGTAATCCCAGCACTTCAGGAGGCCAAGGCAGATGGATCACCTAAGGTCAGGAGTTCGAGACCAGCCTGGCTAACATGGTGAAACACCATGTCTACTAAAAATACAAAAATAAGCTGGGAGTGGTGGCAGGCGCCTGTAATCCCAGCTACTCGGGAGACTGAGGCAGGAGAATCACTTGAATCTGGGAAGTGGAGGTTGCAGTGAGCTGAGATCACACCACTGCACTCCAGCCTGGATAACAGAGCAAGTCTCTGTCTCAAAAGAAAAAGAAAAGAAAAGAGAAGAAAATAAGTGAGATACAAGTTATCAAATATTAACTCAATTCTCCAGAAGACATCATTAGTGAGCTAGGTTAAATTATTATCATTGGACTAGATGCCCCAATCAAAAGACAAAGACTGGTAAATTGAATAAAAAGCCAAAACCTATCGGTGTACAGTATCCAGGAAACCCATCTCACATGCAGGGATACACAAAGGCTCAAAATAAAGGGATGGAGGAAGATTTACCAAGCAAATGGAGAGCAAAAAAAGGCAGGAGTTGCAATTCTCGTCTCTGATAAAATAGACTTTAAAGCAACAAAGATCAAAAGAGACAAAGAAAGACATTACATAATGGTAAAAGGATCAATGCAACAAGAAGAGCTAACAATTCTAAATATATACGCACCCAATACAGGAGCACCCAGATACATAAGGCAAGTTCTTAATGACTTACAAAGAGACTTAGACTCCCACACAATAATAGTGGGAGACTTTAACACCCCATTGTCAATATTAGACAGATCAACCAGACAGAAAATCATCAAGAATATTCAGGACTTGAACTCAGACCTGGACCAAGCAAACCTAATAGACATTTACAGAACTCTCCACCCCAAATCCACAGAATATACATTCTTTTCAGCACCACATCACACCTACTCTAAAATTGACCACATAATCGGAAGTAAATCACTCCTCAGCAAATGCAAAAGAACGGAAATCATCAGTCTCTCAGACCACAGTGCAATCAAGTTAGAACTCCAAATTCAGAAACTAACTCAGAACCGCACAGCTTCATGGAAACTGAACAACTGGCTCTTGAATGTGGACTGGATAAACAATGAAATGAAGGCAGAAATAAAGATGTTCTT
>CAUYQU010038775.1:0-34408 GCA_963574635.1 Cheracebus regulus
CAGGCAACTGAGTTTCTTCATCCACTTGAGAACCTCTAAGATCTGAGTACTGATTAAGAGCGGACTCTCTAGGGCAATTAGCCTCTCAGGCCAGAAGTCCCTGGAGGTAGAGGTTGGAGTCAATGGTAGCACCATCTTTGACTAACTGGTCTGTCTGGATAGAAAATAATGCAACTCATGTTTAGCTATTGTCTAATGTATGTACCGTCAGCTTCTAAGGGGATAAAGAAAGAGTGACAGCCCCTTTCCTTTTCCTTTATTCCAATAACTGTGTGTGCTGTTGTGTAACTGTACCTTGTGTACCATTAAACTCTCCACTGAGTGTAACACCAAGTTATTACTTAGTAAATATTTGAGGAGTAAATAATCCTGGGCTTCAAATATAGATTGATCCACAGACATAGTGCTAACTCACAAAGCAGGGAGGTCAGTTCAGGTTCCTGTCTTGCCTCATGGCTTCTTTCTGGTACTGTGCATTGTGGGCCAACAATGTGAGATACTAGTCTAAGACTATACTACAAGGCCTAACATGGTTAGTTTTTCTTATATTACTAAAGCTCAACAGCAAATAATGTGCAATTTACTGATTATCAAACACTATTTATCACTAAAGGAAACCAGAACTCTTTGGCAAAATGCCTGACTTCAGAACTGGGACATGAAATGTACAAGATGAAGCCAGATATTCTATTTGTGCCAGAAAATAAGAAAGCTTTCAAAGACAACTGGGTCATGTCAAAAAAGGACATAGAAGCCAGCCTGAAGGGACTCCCTCCTGAGTCACTTTGGGACTATTTGAGCATGAAAAAAAAAATGACTGCATTGGGTTGGAACACTTTGTGTGTGTATGCATATGTATATAAATATATGTAATTGCATATTTATGAGTTCATAATCATTCTTTAAAAACTCATTTGTCGGTTGGGCATGGTGGCTTACACCTGTAATCTTAGCAGTTTGGGAGGCCAAGGTGGGTAGATCATGAGGTCAGGAGTTCAAGACCAGCCTGGTCAATATAGTGAAACCCCATCTCTACTAAAAAATACAAACATTGGCCAGGCATGGTGGTGTGTGCCTGTAGTCCCAGCTACTCAGGAGGCTGAGGCTGGAGAATCGATGAAACCCAGAAGGTGGAGGCTGCAGTGAGCCGAGATTGTGCCACTGCACTACAGCCTGGACAACAGAGCGAGGCTCTGTCTCAGGAAAACAAAAAACAACTTATTAGTCATCATTGTAGGCTGCTAGAGTATCAAACTATTATGCTGAAAATTGATAATAATAATAAAGAATCAAGCATGAAAATAAGGCTTGGCACTAGGCAATTTACTTAGCCTCTTACAGCTTGTTTCCTCATTTATAAAATAATAGTACTGATATTGCCTGCTTCACAGGATTTTTGTGAGGATTGGATAAAACAATAACATATGAGAGCCCAGGAAATTACAAAGTACTATGTGCATGTAAAGGATACCTGCTATTATTATGTGGACAATTTTCAAGTGAAACAGATCTCTGATGATTTATAGGCACCTGGCATTTGGGTTGATGTGATTATAAGATCCTGAGGAGTAATTCAACATTCTCAGCCTCTGCTTCAAGGAGCTTACCTAAGAGGTAGATTCTCTATTCTGTAAGATTTGCCATTTTCTCTTTGAAATCCATGCTGGTCTGTAATTACTGTAGTTCCTCACTTGCCAGGGATGCAGTATGCTCCCTAAAGGTCCAACTGATGATCAAACTGCATGTCCATATGCTCCCTGAGGTCTCCTGCATAACAAGGTCCCTGGTGCTTATTATAGCTGGAAGAAATCTTAATCATGCCAGAAGAACCGTTAGGGGGCTGGTGGCAATCCAATGGTGGCTTGTTACCCTGCCTTCCTCATTTAAGTAACTGAGTCTCACAGGACACCTGTATAACCAAGAAAGAAAGCATGAAATACCTCCTGCTCCTTGTGGAAGGGAGAATCCAGCTCTTATAATCCATATACAGCATTCAAAAACTTCAGAGATGCTCAATGAGCCAAATGGATCCCAAATGATTGTAGTTGAATGATCTCAGCTCCACATACTAGATGAAAGCACGCTGAGGTAAGAAAATGTCTAAGAAGCTGAATTCAGGAGAAAGTTGTCCAGGAATTAGTGATTGTTTTTCTCATGACAACCCAAAGAAGATGGGGCAGTGCCTCACATCCCCAATCAGTATTTACCTAGTGAGGCAGACATCTAGGATTGTAAGCCCAGCAATCAATGTCTTGGAAGAGCCAGTCCTCTCAACTGTATGGCCAGCATGACAGCATCCATGCTATTTCTTGACCCCATCCTCATCCTGGCTTCTGTGGATTGGTCCTGTGGTTGACACTTAACCCCATCTAAAACTCTTCTCCAGAATTTCTCAAAGTATAAATAAAATAGCCAATCTCTTGAGTGCAGGCTGCTTAAGATGAAAAATATAAGAGTTGACAAAGGCCCATATTTACCACCAGGTGGAGAAAGCCAGTCTTTAGAAATAAAGAAATGTAATCAACTCACACAGAGAAACAGACAAGAAATGGAAAGACAGATTCCTGATGATGTTTGAGTCCCTGGTTTTTCTAAGGCCCAGCTGCACCTTGATCTTCACATGGTTTGACTAATCAATACATTCTATTATCATAGTTGTTTTTTGGTTCCTTCTCATTTGGGTAGGCTCTGTCACAGGGAAGGTCTAGGGCTGACAGCTGCTGTTCAGATACTATTGTCCCTCAGGGTGTTCCCTTGATGTAGTACTCCCTCCCTTTTCCTAAGGAGGTGGCTTCCTGAGAGCTGAGCTATGGTGATTTTTATCTCTCTTCTGGATTTAGCCACCCAGCTAATAACTTTGGTAATATGACAAAACAAAGTTCTTTAACATCCCCCCCAAAATCACACTAGTTCACCAGCAATGAATCCAAACCAAGAAGAAATCCTTGATTTACCTGAAAAAGAATTCAGGAGGTTAGTTATTAAGCTAATCAGGGAGGCACCAGAGAAAGGTGAGGCCTCATGTAAGGAAATCAAAATAATGATACAAGAAATGAAGGGAGAAATATTCAATGAAATAGCATAAATAAAAAACAACCAAAATGTCAGGAAACAGTAGACTCACTTATAGAAATGCAAAATGCTCTGGAAAGTCTCAGCCACAGAATCAAAGAAGGAGAAGAAACAAATTCAGAGATCAAAGACAAGTTCTTCGAATTAACCGAGTCCAATAAAGACAAAGAAAAAAGTCTATCAGGCTCCAGGCTGGTACTGGGCATTGTCTGCACAGAGTCCTGTGATGTGACCTGTCTGTGGGTCTCTCAGCTGTGGATACCAGCATAGTATTTGGGGTGTGTCCCAGGTCCTTCAAGAGCAATCCACTTCCTTCAGAGGGTCTGTGGCTCCTCTCTGGTTTCCTGATTTATTCTTGCAGTCATTCTGGAGCAAAAATTCATGATGTGAGCCTTGGCACGTTGCTCTGTTCATCCAAATCGGAGCTGCAATCTAGTTCTGCCTCCTGTCTGCCACGATCCGTCAGAAACTCATTTACCCTTGGCTAGGCCACAGTCTCCTCCTTTCAGCACTGGGTGCACAGGCTCAAGCCTTCTTGGGCTCTGGGAGGAGGCGTGGCAGAAGGGAAAGTCACTTCCAAGTCACCTCGCAATGCGACCCCCTCGCTGCCTCACTGCCTCCAGCATCCAGGAAGAATGCAGGCAGGTGGCACCGAATCTTCTTCCTTCCCCTCATAAATTGTTATTATTTTTTTTTTAACAACACCATCATAAATGTGCAGACTGCTGAGAAAACACAGAAGAAGGATAAGTTAAGATTTCAGTAACTTCTCAATTATTTCTCAAGGCAGGGAAAAATCACATGTGGTCAGAACAGTGGTTGCAGAGTCATGGGGCATCAAGGTCTTGGTGGGTCTTACAAACCAAAAAGTATCTGAGACAGGTCTCAATCAATTCAGAAGTTTATTTTGCCAAGGTTATGGCCAATGCAATGCCCATGAGAAAAAAAGCACAGAATCACAGAATTAGTCTGTATTCTGTATCTTTCTTTAAAGATAATTGTGAGGGCTTCAATATTCGAAGGGGAAAAACAGGCTGCAGAGAAAAGAGGGAGGGTGCTATCACCTTGCTAACTCCACATGTTGCCATAGAAAAGGAGCAGGTAGGGGGATAGTCAATTATGTATTCATTTCATGCTCAGTAAATTGGCACTTTATATAAGATAAGGTGAACACAGATTACCTAACTGGGGATATATTTCACCTTTTATCTGTGTCTCTATGCTTAGGAATAAAAGGAAAGGTAGCTTTCTGCATGACTCGGCTTAATTTTTTTCCTTTGGCATAGTGAACTGGGGTCCTAAGTTTTTATATTCCTTTCACTTCTGTTTCTCCTTTTCTTTTTTAAGTCTTTCAGAGAAATAATTTTAGTGGAAAATGATTCTCTGGTCTTAGGTTTTGTCTGATCTCTTGTGGCCAGGATAGTTTATTCCTAGATGAATAGGTCCCACATTGTTAAAAAAAATATATATCTTTTTTAGCAGGTTGTGAAGGCTCATTTTCTATGAAGAAAAAAATAGGGACAGAAAGAGAGAAAGAAAACCACAAATAAACAAAAAAGAAAGAACAATCCTGGACAACCAACATAGGACATATTACTCTGAAGTTCATATATCAGTAGATAGAGATGAAAATAATGTATGTATATTAATAGTTTGCCATTATTTTCTCTTAAAGTTTAAGTTGTCTAGCTTCAATTCACAAGGTGTAAACCAAAAATAAAGTGCTAAGTCTTCTCAATCATTTGAGTGGACCCTTCTTCTCCACCAAGAGCATTACAGAGTTAATCTTAAAACCTAGTTTGGGCCATAATGGGCAGTGGGGTGACAAATGTCTCATTATACTCTCCTCCCTTTGGAATTCAGGTGCAACTGACCAGCACTGATATTAAAACAGAGATCTTAAGACTGACAAAACAGATTTTTTGTAGCAATAAGAAACAAATTCCAGGCTGACTCTAGTATAGCCTTACATGACAGACAGCAGGCTCTGAAAGAAATCCAAGTGTTTCACCCTAAACTATATTTGTGGCCAGGCGTGGTGGCTCACACCTGTAATGTCAGCACTTTGGGAGGCTGAGGCGGGCGGATCATAAGGTCAAGAGATCGAGACCATCCTGGCCAACATGGTGAAACCCGTCTCTACTAAAAATACAATAAAATTAGCTGGGCATGGTGGCATGCACCTGTAGTCCCAGATACCTGGGAGGCTGAGGAAGGAGAATTGCTTGAACCTGGGAGGCAGAGATTTATATATTTTTTTAAAATATATTTTGAAATGGCTCTGCAAAACTGTCCACAAAAGAAAATCTACATTCTGTAGATAATCCTCATTCCTTTCAGGGTTTTTGTTTTTGTTTTTCTGATCCAAGAGAGCATCAAGTAAGAGTCTAGCACCTTTTTAAGTCTGTTAAGAAACATTTACAGTCTATTCTCTCTGAAGCCTGCCACCTGGAGTCTTCATCTGCATAATAAAACATTGGTTTCCACAACCCCTTATCATTTTTTTGAGACAGCATCTTGCTGTGTCACCCAGTCTGAAGTGCCCTGATGCAATTTGCGCTCACTGCAACCTCTGCCTCCTGGGTTCAAGTAATTCGTATCCTTTAGCCTCCCAAGTAGCTGGGATTACAGGCATGTGCCACCACACTTGGCAAATTTTTATATTTTTAGTAGACAGGGGGTTTCGCCATGTTGGCCAGGCTGGTCTCAAACTCCTGGCCTCAAGTGATCTGGCCACCTCAGCCTCCCAAAGTCCTGGGATTACAGGCATGAGTTACAGCACCTGGCCTCACAACCCTTTATCTTAACCTAGACATTTATTTCTATTTATTCTAAATCTTTAGACAATAACTTAAATCTTTCAACTGCCAATCAGAAAATCTTTGAATCTACCTATGACCTGGAAACCCCTGCTTGCAGTTGTCCCACATTTCCAGACAAAACTGATGTACATCTTACATGTATTGATTGATGTCTTATGTCTTCCTGAAATGTACAAAACCATGCTGTGGCCTGACCACCTTGGGCACATGTTCTCAGGATCTTCTGAGGGCTGTATCATGGGCAATTGGTCATTCATATTTGGCTCAGAATAAATCTCTTCATATATTTTACAGAGTGTGACTCTATTTGTCAACAATAACTTGGTGCCCAAACATGCGGGGCCTCAGAGAAGACTCAGAATATGAAGGAGCTGCTCGAACTCCAGAGGTAGGTTGCTGACCTTTGGCTTATTCTGAGTTGGGTTTTTTCTCCTAGAATGTTATTTAGGATACTAATGCTAGTTCAGAGGTGCATTCTAAAGGGTCCTCTCCATTGTCTTTTTCTACAGACAAGAAGAAGCCCATTTTGAGCACCCCATTTGGTTTCTAGTATGGGAGTGCATTCTAAAGTGTCTTCTCCACTGTTTTTTCCCCCAATATATAGCTCAATTGGTTTGTCTGCACATTTGCATGAGAAAGTAAATTGTCCTTTTCACAGATAAAATGAGAGACTGAGCTCATTAGCTCCAAAGAGAAAGGGCATTTTGCTTCTTCCAGCTGAAAGGTACCCCTGGGTGACTGGAGGCCAAGTGGGAGTGCCTGGGGCAGGGGGTTGACCCTCTATGACATGTAGTGGCCCCAGAAGATACCCCAGACAAAATTAGTTTTAAAAGGCTCATCCAGGAAACACATATAAGAGCTGACCACTCCACATTTGGAGCCCTCTGAGAGGTGACAAATTAACAGAGAGAAACTGAGACACAAGAAGGTGGAAACAATTCAGTGGTGAAACACTGTGGAGTCCTGCCCACAATCAGCACACATCAGTCCACCACACTGAACACTAGGCTACAGCTTAGTTTCTCCTTTTAAGGAAAGAAAGAAAGAAAGAAAGAAAGAAATAGAAAGGTAGGAAACAAATTATCTAAGAATGAGAAAAGATAAGGAGAATGACCCTTTTTGGAGCACACTGTGGTTTCATGGCACCTCTAGGGCCATGGCACTTTGCAAATGTTTGTGTAAAATGGAAAGTTTGAAGGTATGACAGGTTTTCTGGTATTCCAGCTGGTTCCATATTATGGTCTGTTGTGTACATTTTAAACTGATGGACAAATTTCATCAAGAAAAAATTCAGAGCCCAAATGTTAACCTGCAACTATTGAGTTCCTAAATTCTATATTTCTCTATTTTCTTTTCTGCCTGCTATAAATATGCTGTTATTTTTTCTACTGAGATAAATACCACTATTTGGATACATGCATGCTTTTTGTGTGATGTTTATTTTTGTAAACCAATGAGATTGTATTAATATATCTCATGGCTAAAGGTCTAAAGTAAAAACTATCAGAAATTTGTATGAGTGTGTATATGTGTGTTTATGCCTATATACATGTATTTTGTTATATGTTTTGGTCACAAGGTACCAAATTGGCTTAAAGTTAAGGAGTACTCATCAATTAAGTGAATAATAAGCCCAAATGCCTTTCAAGTTTACTTAAGTAAAATTTTTGTAAATAACCTGGCTTTAAAATTATTGGTAAAGTAATGTTAGAGATGTCTTAAGAATTTTCAGCATTTTGTTTGCAATTATTGATCAAGTGATTTCACATTTATCCCTGCCAAATACTATAAGATGTCAAAATTTGGCATAAGAGCTATAAAACTATAAACTCAACCCTAAAGAGAATCATCTTTTCTTGTCTAATTTTTGATAAATAAGACATTTAATATTGTAGTTTAATGAGAACAGATGAATCCTGAGTTATTGGTAGTACCCATATAGTTAACATTGTTTCTTACTTAAACACCTAAAATTCATAGGCTATAAAAGTAACTAACAGAAAAATAACTTTAAATGATGACTATCACAGTTTTTATGAATACTAGGTAAATTATTAAAAATACATTAATCAGGTATATGCAATAAAATAAATGCTTGTTAACAAACTTGTCATATAATTTAGAATCTAAAGTTGTATCAAATTAAATAATATTCATTAAATGAGTAATTTCCAGTAATTTCTATAGTATAATTTAAAAAAATTATACTATAGAAAAACATTTTTTTTTTCTAAAAAAATGTGTTCTTATAAAAGGGTAAATTTTTTTCATGTAATTCAAAGGTTATTTAAAGATTATATATAAAACAAGGTAAATAAACCAGGAAATAAGAAACACAAAGAGGTGCTTGTTGTTAAAAAAAAAAAGTTAAAAAAAAATGACTTTATATGAGGGAGAATCTTATATGGTAAATTCCTATCCTAAAATAAAATGACTCTTTGTTCAAGAAAGAGGGACATTAAGGACAAAAGAGAAAGGCCAAGCATGTTGTGAATGGTCTGTGTGTAAGTTGTAATAAGGTTAGCAAAAGAGAATTTTGAAAGTTATATTATCAAATTAGCTATACTTAAAAGGAAATTATAATAGTCTTTTTAGAAATTGGTCTTTGATTTAAAAAATACACTAATACAAAACTAAAGAACTAGTTAGAACAAAATTTTATTAAAATTGACTTACTCTTAATACAAGACATTTTTAATTTTTAAATTATATACTCTTTCTTTTTGAAGTTCTTCAGATTGATATCTCAGAAGTTCAATTTCTGTGGTACCCTGATGCTTCAGCTCTTTTCCTTTTGAGAAGACCTGGGTTGGTAACTGCCTCTTTTAATGTTTGCTGGTTTCTATACTTTTTTTAATAGTCTAAATTAAAGGAGAGAATTTTTAAAAACAGGCAAATAAAAAATATTTTGGATCTGCCTTTGTCTATGTGTCTATTATGTCTATATGTTTATATGTGTCATGTGGAAATAATATGTCACTACTATATGAAAGAGCTGTAATCAATTGGCTTAAGGAAAAGTGCTTATCAGACTAATGAAAGCTAGCTCTCTGATATCTTTTAGCTTACATGACTTTAGTAATACTTGGTAAGATTAAGTTGGCAAACTTAATCAAAATTATCTCCAATAGTTTAAAGTCATGTTGTTAAATTAGGTAACCGGAGTTTTTTTTTTTTTTTTTCACTAGGAATTTGGGTTACTAAGTGTATTAGTCCATTTTCATGCTGCCAATAAAGACATACCTGAGACAGGGCAATTTACAAAAGAAAGAGGTTTAATTGGACTCACATTTCCATGTGGCTGGGGAGGCCTCACAATCATGGCAGAAGGCAAGGAGGAGCAAGTCACATCTTACATGGATGGCAGCAGGCAAAGAGAGAGCTTGTGCAGAGAAACTCCCATTTTTTTTTTGAGCCAGAGTCTCACTCTGTTGCTGAGGATGGAGTGCAGTGGTGCCATCTCTGCTCACTGCAACCTCTACCTCCCAGGTTCAAGTGATTCTCCTGCTGCAGCCTCCCAAGTAGCTGGGATTTCAGGCACCACCACCACACCCTGCTAATTTTTGTAGTAGAGATGGGGTTTCATTATGTAGGTCAGGCTGATCTCAAACTCCTGATCTCAAGTGATCCACCTGCCTTAGCCTCCCAAAGTGCAGAGATTACAGGCATGAGCCACTGTGCCCAGCCAAAACTACCATTTTTAAAACCATCAAATCTCATGAGACTCATTCACTGTCAGGAGAACATTACAGGAAAGACCTGCCTTCATAATTCAATCACCTCTTACCAGGTTCCACCACGACCTGTGGGAATTGTGGGAGTTACAATGCAAGATGAGATTTGGGTGGAGACACAGCCAAATTATGTCACTAAGAGTTAAAATAGTAGGAGAGTCAAAAGTGGTTTTGGTGAAGTTTGTAAAAACACAAGGATGTGGTTTTTGCTAAAAAATGTAAATTTTTCTAGTTTAGGGGCTATTTAAGAGTCACTTTAATGGTGGCTCATGCCTGTAATCCCAGCACTTTGGGAGGCCAAGGCAGGTGGATCACGAGTTCAAGAGATCGAGACCATCCTGGTCAACATGGTGAAACCCCATCTCTACTAAAAATACAAAAAATTAGCTGGGCATGATGGCATGCACCTGTAGTCCCAGCTATTTGGGAGGCTGAGGCAGGAGAATTGCTTGAACCCAGGAGGAGGAGGTTGCGGTGAGCCGAGATCGCACCATTGTACTCCAGCCTGGGTAACAAGAGCGAAACTCTGTCTCAAAAAAAAAAAAAAAAAAAAAAAAAGATTCACTTTAAAATAAATTAAAAAAATAGGTAAAAATAAATTTAAAAATAGAAAATAAAAGGTTGGGGAATGTGAAACCTTGACTCTTGGGTGGCCACATGGTCACTCATCTTAAGGAGCTGCAGCTGGGCTGCATTCAGTTACTAAAAGTAAAAATTACCAGTGGAATTTGGAGTTGTATTATACTTATTCTCACAGGAAGTTTACTGAATGCATAAGAAAATGCAAACTAATAAGGAAAAGGAAAAATATTTAATACATTAGTTATTGTTATAGCTGAAATGAAAGTAAAAGAAGAATTCTAGGTTAGGCTTTAAGGATGGGCCAAACTCAAAAGGAGTCTGTCTCAGCTCAGGCCATTAGCCTCAAAGGTACCTCAAAAAAAAAAAAATTAAACCAGGGAAACAAAAGTTACCTATGAGTCCTGTGGTTACCAACAAGATAGTCATGTAGGGGAAGGGCAAACCAAGTAACTATTAAAACCAGAGGGTATAATGTAAAGGAAATGTTCCATTTGTAGATTCCATCAGCTTCCTGAGAAACCTTTACTATAATGGATTATAACTACTTTAAGGACAGAATCTTAAATTTTAAATACCACAGAATGAAAGGGCATGTTTGGGTTGATTCAGGACCCACAGCTCACTATTAAACAATCACTGTTGAGTATATGTGATCCCAATGCACAGGAGGTTATTCTCAAGAAAATAGCCAGCCTAGTGGACTGAATAAATGCCACTGTAAGGTCTGTTCACCCTGAAAAGATGTATTAGTCCATTATTGCATTGCTATAAAGAACTACCTGAGTCTAGGTAATTTATAAAGAAAAGAGGTTTAATTGATTTTGCAGGTTATTATAGGAAGCATGGCTGCAGAGGCCTCAGGAAACTTAAAACCATGGTGGATGGCAAACAGGGAAACAGGCACATCTTACATAACCAGAGTAGGAGAAAGAGTGAGAAGGAGGAGGTGCAACACACGTTTAAACAATCAGATATTGTGAAAACTCACTATCATGAAAACAGCAAGGGGGAGGTCTGCCTCCATGAGCCAATCACCTCCCACCAGGCCCCTCTTCCAAACTGGGGATTACAATTCAACATGAGATTTGGGTGGAGACACAGAGCCAAACCATATCAGAAGGAGGCTTCCCAACTCTCCCTATAAATTGCCAAGTGAAGCACCTGGATGAAGCAGCTGATATGCTTCATATGCAAGCCATGTAAGACTAGCTTTAAGAACACCAAGACACTCTCCCACTGAAAATGCTTATGACTCAGATCACAGAAAATGCTGTGGGTAGGGGGGGCCCTCTCATGTGGGCACCCCAGCTGACATTACTCCTATAGAATCAAAGAATTGTTTGAGAAGACTTATCAAATTTGCTGTCCTCATAGGTCTTACAGATGCTAATGAAACATTAGAGTGATTAATAAAACAAAAATGGAAAAGGCAGAAGGAAGTCAAAGGAGTCATCCCAGAAGGGTGGTGTAAATCTTTAGATGGCTATTACGAAATGAAATAAATAAAATGAAAATTGATGGGGTTAAAACAAAGGTCTTTACAATCTTTGAGTGAACCAAAAGAATGTCTGCTGGTCCCCCGGCATTAATGGGCCTCAAACCAGTTTTCCGCATTTGCCCTAGATTGGAGAAATTTTAAGAAAAATCAAAAGGCAAAGATTATAATGAGAAAGCCGACATTGCCTTGGGTAATGATGAGGCAAATTATGATAAAGATCTACAAAAGTGTCTGAGTACCATCACTCAATTCCCTGCTGGAAACCTAAATCATTTTTCACCAGCAAAGGTAAAATGGTCTGGGGATAAAGAATAAAAGTTCCTGAGACCAAAACATAAAAATGTAAAGGTTGATAGGATTATGAAATTTGAGATGTTTAAACAAACTCTATGTAAGGTAGTTGTGACTTCTTTACGTAAATGTCTTATGAAAATGGGTATTGCATGTAACTGGGGGATGATTCCCCTATCTAGTACTATAAAACTGAAGGCATGCAAATCTGCCTTTTAAGAAATATTAATCAGACACACTGAATGGGAACTATTAAGAGTGCCTGAGCCCACAGAATATCGGGTAGAAAATTAAGTGCTAGTCAGGACAAATCCTCTACTTGATAGCTCTTTGTGGAGCATTTATTGGGGCTCAGCAAAAAACGTGTGAGCACATAGGACTTTGGACTGGAGAATTTCCACTTGAGGGGCATTTACTGCCTTGCTATGGATGTTAACTAAAGCTACCCCTATGCTAATGGAAATAATGATGTCCAAAACAGTTCTATGATAAAATAAAAGTGGTTTATATAGAATCCTGTTATGTGGTGATGCAAGGAACAGGTACGTACGAGCTGGGAGCCTCTATTTTTTTTTCCTAGGACTGACTCTATTTGAGGAACTGCCAGATCCTACAGGGCCTGATAAACAGCTCTCATCTGACAAGAGCTGCTTGGCTTGAGAATGTCAGTTCCTAAGTGAACAAACTGTAATTACGCTTAAACTTAAAGAGTAACTGTAATTAACATCTTCTTTGGAAAGCTACTGTTCTGGTTAAAGAATAGTCAAGGAAATCTTTTTCTTCTGAGTTATTTATTGTTTAGAGCAATTGGGGAAAGTATGTTTTTGGTAGCAAATTTACCTTTCTCTCTGAGTTCTCCAAAATTTAAAAACTATTTGTGATTTCATGAAAATATAGTTATCTGCATGACTTTAGTAAGAATCATTTTTTAAAACAGAACAATTAGAGACATTGGTAATTTTACCAAGGCTTGGACTAAAAAACATATTTTTAGGTAAAGTTAAAGCAAAGCCAAATTGAAAATAGCCTGTATAGCCAATCTATTATTGCTATACATTATGAGAATAATCAGGCCAAGTATAAGCATGAAACTTATTTTAAACACAAGTTGGTCTTACTGTAATTTTCTTTAGTGAAAAGAAGGGCTAGAAAGAGAGGAATTATTTCAAAGGAAAACTGTAACACCTGTTACTAGATTCTAGCCTTGACTTTGCTTTTGAGTGCAGGTTGAATCATGAGTTATTTGTTAGCTACAATAATCCTCTAAAGACAAAAGGTTATAATTTTTCTTCATGTTTTTAGTTATCATTCTAATGGAATAGATTTTTCTGTTCTGATACATACATTCTCTTTTAATTTTCAAATTAATATTCTTTATCTCTTGTTTTATTACTTCTTCCGAGAAAACCAGAATTTCGGTATTATGAAGACTAGAGATTATTTCAAAAAGCCTGTGAATCTCCCTCATTTGGAATTTCACTGGGCCCAATATGTTTTTCACTGCCAATTTCCTGCTACTAAAACTATATAAGCATCCTCCCTTCAGGCCCAGTGACTATCACAGTAGAAGGTGGGCATGTGAGATTGTAAGGAACAGTTTTGAGGACCAGAATTAGTTCAGACCCTCCAAATCAAGGATGGGTACACAGATGCCTAAACAGCTGGTAACACAAGGGACTTTGCCTTCTGTACTATTATGTGGCAGCTTCTCACCCATCCCAATCATAAAAAACTTACTGCTTCCTACAGAATTAAAAGAAAACTATTACTGAGAGGATATAAAGATATCTTGCGACAAAGTCACCTGGGTATATGAGATTTATGCAGATAGATGTATTTTAAAAAAGTATGAGCCACCTTAAGACAAATTACTAAAAGACCACAAAGAGCATTATGACACAACCTAAAAGTCTCTAAATTTCTTAGCTTAAAAGGATTTAACCATGCTTATGTTCTGTATAGCCAATCAATATAAGTCTGTTACTAAAACCAAAATTATAGTAGCTCAGCATATAGAAGTTAAAGATAATTCTGAACTTTATTTTTTATTTTTTGTATATTGGCTTTTATATTACATGAAAAATTTTAAAGGTTAATGAATGCCTGCCCACATCTATTCTCATCTAGGTTAGAACATTTAAATTGGCCATCAGTCTTTTGGCTCTAAGTCCCTTGGCCATAGACCAAGGGACAGCATGGATCCAGGGCAGGCAGCTATGCCACCCAGCAATGCTATGGGACAAAATAAAAGTTTGGTGGCCATTAATCTTGCTTCTGGCAAATCTTGGCTAGAAGGGGAAGAATGTAAAACAAAAATAAAATTCTAAGTCCCTCAGTCATCTGAATGGGCCCCTCCTCTTGGCTAAGGGCTTTCCAAAGTTAACCTGAAAAACTAATTCAGGCCATGGTGAGAAGGGGGAGCTGGACATACCTCTTTATACCCTCCTCCCTTTTGGAATTACAGTTACTCTTTAAGTCTGATAAGAAACATTTATAATCTTCTCTCTGAAGTCTGCTACCTGGAGGCTTCATCTGCATGATAAAACATTGGTTTCCACAACTCTTTACCTTAACCCAGACTTTCCTTTTTATTGCATCTAAGTCTTTAGACAGTAACATAACTCTTTCACCTAAGTGTCAATCAGAAAATGTTTGACTCAATCTTCCTATGACCTGAAAGCCTCCCACTTTCAGTCATCTTGCCTTTCTGGACCTAACCAATGTACATCTTGCATGTATTGACTGATGTGTTATGTCTCCCTAAAATGTATAAAACCACACTGTGGCCCAACTACCTTGGGCACATGTTCTCAGGATCTCCTGAGGGCTGTGCCATGGTCCATTGGCCATTCATATTGGCACAGAACAAATCTCTTCAAATATTTTACAGTTTGACTCTTTTCATCAGCATTACAAAGACATTTTTCTGTGTCTAAACCATACCCTTTCTTATCTTAAACAGCCAAGAATACTCTCTGTTTTAATAACTATTTTAGACCAAAATGCATACATAAATTAATTAATTAATTAACAATATAAAAACAAGCAGTTTAGGATGTCAGGAAAACTTACGCTCTTGGAAATCTGTAAAACAAAAAAACAGAGGTTTCTCTCCAAAAAGGAGTCTGGTACCTTTTCTGTTTTGTTTAATAAATCCTGAGCGGTTACATATTATTTTATGTTCATCATGCAGCAGAAGGTTGCAAGAGAAACCAGGGAAAGGCAGAAGCAAATAGAGAAAATGAAATTCAGTTGACTGAGAAGAAAAAACCTTTCTATCAAAAAACAAATTCTAGGAGAAAAAGCATAAAGGATAACCCCCTCCCCTACAACACACACATCCCTTGGATATTAGCTTTCAATTAAGCTGACTTTTAACCATAGAGTTCTTTTAAAAAATCCGTTTAAATCTGATTACCATATTTTAGCTGGGACAAATTGCCAGTATTTCAAAAGTAACACAAATATGAAACCAGAAAGGATTTGATTTAGGAACTAAAACCAGGCTGTAATGGTGAAAAAAGGGCAGAATCTTAGCTACTGAACTATAGCACGGGGTGATCACCATTGCTTTTTCAGTTTGGCTGGGCTAGCAAAAGGTGGCCTTATTGTGTAAATAAAGACCCCAAGGTAGTCAAAAATTTTCTTTTTTCCCCCTTTTGCTGATTGTGTTTTCTTTTTCTGTCTTTTTCTGTGGTTGTTCAGCTGTGGGAATTTATCCAATTCAGAGGCATTGTTCCCCATAATCTGGAACTTTCCTTCAAACTTGACCAAAGGAAATCTACCAGTTGGTCAAACCCAATGGGAAAAGGACCAAAACAACAAAACCACCACCACCACCACCAACAACAACAAACCCAGAAACAAACAAAAAAAACTTCAGCAAAACAAACAACTGACCAATTTATACAATTTCTGAGCACTCTAATGGAAAAGAGAAATTCAGACTGGCTGGGTGTAATCTTAACTTCTAGTAATTAAGGAGAATTTTCAAGACAAAAATCCGAATTCAGCTGCTTACCTAGGAATGGGGCCCAGGCTGAAGATTGCCCTCCACCACCTTAGAAGCAGGAAAACCCTCAAACTTGTCTTCCTTTTTGGAAGTGAGCTGAAACTCCAGAAAAGAGTCACCAACTTTCCATCATTGTGGAAGCAGGAAAACTCACCTTTCTTGTTGGAAGTGAGTAAAACACCAGAAATGGAAATCTTAACCAAATTTTGGGAGATCAGCGATTTTCTGGACAGGGGAGCTCCCAGGCCTCAGCAGACTGTCCTACTGGTTTGAGCAATAAAGATTGCTCAAGCAGGTACCAAGCACCAATAGGACATTTGTCAGTCAGGATCATCTCCACTCAGAGTCCCTTCCGTTAGTTGCCAATTTGTAAACCAGAAAGTATCTGAGACAGGTCTCAATCAATTAAGAAGTTTATTTTGCCAAGGTTAAGGGCAATCCCTAGGAGAAAAAAAGCACAAAATGACAGAAACAGTCTGTGGTCTGTGCCTTTCTCCAAAGATAATGTTGAGGGCGTCAATATTTAAAGGGGAAAAGCAGACTGGAGGGGGAGAGGGGAGGGTATGGTCACATTGCAGAATCCATAAGTTGCAAGAGAAAAGGAGCAGGTAGGCGAATAGTCAATTATGTATTCATCTTATGCTCAGTAAATTGGCACTTTACATAAGTAGCTACCTGTGCAGACAGGTAACCTTTTATCAGTAACTACCTGCTTAGGAATAAAAAGAAAGTCGGCCTCTTGTAAGACTGAGCTTTCAGCTTATTTTTTTTCCTTTTGGCATAGTGAATTGAGGTCCTAGGTTTGTGTTTTCCTTCCACAGATCTGGAATCAAAAGACTTGGGTTCCAGTTCTGCCAGCAACCTGCTGTGTATCCCATCAAATCATCTCTCCTCTTGGGGACTCTCTTATTAGTAAAATGAAAAGATTGGTCTGTATATTTTCAAAGACTCATCCAGCCTCAACAATCTAACAATCTACAGGTTTTGTACCTGGGAAGAGGGGCTACCTGCTTTCAAACAGGTTATTATTTTGATAACTGTTGAGCTTCTACTGTGTACATGGCAGACATGCAGCAGTGGCCAGAATGTGTGCAGTCTCTGAGGGTATTAGTTTCCTATTGCTGTTGTAATAAATTACCACAAACTTAATCATCTTACAGTTCTGAAGGTCAGAATCCTGCAATAAATTTCACTAAGCTAAAATCAAGGTGCCAGCAAGCCTGAATTTATTTTGAAGGTTCAAGAGGAGAATGTATTTCCTTGCCTTTTCAAACTTCTAGAAGTCATCTGCATACCTTGGCTGGTGGTCTCTCCCTGCACCTTCAAAACTAGCAGCACAGAGTCATCATATTACCTTCACTAACTAACCTTCCTGCCTTTTTCTTATAAAGACACTTGTGATTATATTAGACCCACTCAGATATTCTAGGGTAATAACCCTTTTTCAAGATCCTTAAGGTAATCAAATCTGTAATGTCCTTTTTCCTATTTAAAGAAACATATTCACAGGTTCTGAAGTTTAGTATGTAGATATCTTTTGCAGAGAGCCTTTATTTAGTCTACAACCCTGGACTTAGCCTTCATTTATTAAAAGACTAGAAGCCCTCTTTATATATGAGCCCATAAGAGATACTCTTCTCTGTATATTCTATGGGGTACCAATGAACTTCTAAAATGAAAAATGCCATTGTCTGACCACTGTCACCATCACTGTCACCAACAAGCAACATTTGGGCTCAGATTTTGTGAAACCCAATTCCCGTTGCCAGCAACTGACATCCACAAGGACACAGACTGGCAAAGTTTATCTTCAAACCAGTCAGCAACATTGTCTTAAGATAATTTCCAAATGAGATAACAACAGAACAGATATCTAGGAGCAGCCAGGTACACAGTAGATGCTCAGTAAAAGCCAGGAGTTTGGAGGATTTCTCATAATCTTCACTAATCAGTGAGTTGAGGTTTCCCGTATGATTTTTTGGCTGTACTGCTTTGGTAGGTTTGCCAGGCCAGACCCAGCTATGTCACAATAATCAAGCATGCCAATGTCTTGGGCTACCCATTAACAATGTTGCAAGGCTCTGACAAAGTCCACTGGACCAGGGTAGATCATTGTCTCTTCAGCTCTGTAAATGAAAATAATCTGCAAATGCACTGGGGCTTAGCCATTGTTTGGCACTGACCTATGAGAGGAGATTGCCCCTGCACTGCCTCTCTCCTCCCAGCTGTGTCTTATAAGCTGCAGTCACCTTAACCACAGGTTGTCCAGAGAAACAAAAACTCTCCTCCCAGGGGATTATGATCCTTCCACCTGCACGCCAGAGACTTAGGGCTACAATGGCATAGATACCACCAAAAGAAAAGAAGAAAGGAACTGATTTTCTGGCAGATACAGAACTGAGTCTCTGTGAAGGAGTTAACGGACTTTCTGGATCAATAATACCATTCTCTGGTAAGGAAACAAGGCATCTGGTAACATGGAGGTGACTCTAGTAAATGAGAAGTTGGGAAAATACCACAGTAGTAAGAGAAAAGTCATGTTGGCTGGGGGCACTGGTTCATGCCTGTAATCTCAGCACTTTAGGAGGCCAGGGTGGGAGGACTGCTTGAGCTCAGGAGCTAGAGACTAGCCTGGGCAACATGGTGAGACAAAAAATTTAAAAATTAGCCAGGCATGATGGCTCCTGCCTGTGGCCCTAGCTATTCAGAAGACAGAGGCGAGAGGATTGCTTGAGCCTGGGAGGTCCAGGCTGCAGTGAGCTCTAATCATCACTGCACTCCAGCCTGAGTGAGAGAGTGAGACCCTGTTCCCCCGACCAAAAAAAAAAAAAAAAAAAAAAAGAGCATGAGAGAAAGTAGAAAACTGTCCTCTGAGAAGAAAATAAAATGTTCTCCTACTTTATTAAGGTTAGTAGAAACGTAGTAAAAACCTGGTAGTATTTCCTTGCATAGCTTTGGAGGCAACCCAGGTGGGCTGGAATTTCTGCTGCTTGCTAGATGGATGGCTTTTGGGTAAGTTGCTTACCTCTCAGTACCTCAGTGACCTTATGCATGAAATAATAAACTGTATATACGTAAAATAAAATACCCACCTCCCAGCGCTGTTGAAATATATTATATAGAAGTATTTAACATGACCACACACCAATTTTCACTGTTAAGGTTTCCCTTAACACTTTGGAAATCATTAAAATTGTTTTAATCATCTAGTTTGACCCTTAATTTTACACACATTTTCTGGAGATATTTTGTTATATTAATTTATATACAAATTTCAATAAAGATAAGGTTTTGAGCTAAAATAGCCAGTGATTGTCAGATTTGACCCTGAATCACATGAGCTTTCCACAAAAGCCTAAGTCAGGAAATGGTTCTGTTCAATGCAAAATGGCAGCTCTTCCGAGTTTTGTGATCTCCTTAAAGATCTATTCACACCCCAAATCTAATCTGGAAATCAAAAGCAGACCAAAGAGATAAAAAAGAAGTAATGTTATTGGCAAAAAGATTTTAAAGTTTGATTGAAAAATTCTACATTATAATATCTTGATGTATATATTATTACTAATGATTAGGTTTGCATATGCAATATCTATTTCACTCTGTTTATATATACAACACAGGAAATGCTGAAATGTATATTCAGATCTGATCTGTTTACATTTAGTTTTAGAGTTGTTGGTATATTAATTGAGTGTTTTATTAAGATTTAGAAAATGTGTCCATGGAAGCAAGGAACAAAAGAGCAATTTGTAAAAAAATTATTTTTCAATTTAGAGGGGATGGGGAGGAGATTTACATTAAAAACGATCCACTATATCCTCTGTACTATTCTCTTTAGGAAGCAAGAATGTTCCAGGTTCCCCGTCTTGGAAGTTCTTCCACTTCATCATTAAACTGAGACCAAGAAAGGACAAAATAATGGAAGTGAAAGCTAAACTGCTTCAGACTGATGGAGGCTCAGGGCAGCCCCAAGAGCCTGGAGCATAGTGACAGGGCATTGTAAGAGTCAGAAATAAGATAACTTAGTGGCTCTAATCTAATAATTTTTCTTTTTTTTCTTTTTTCCTTTTTTTTAAAAAATTGTTGTTGTTTGAGATGGAGTCTCCCTCTGTGGCCCAGGCTAGGGTGCATTGGCACAATCTCAGCTCCTTGCAACCTCTGCTCCCAGGTTCAAGTGATTCTCCTGCCTCAGTCTCTTGAGTAGCTGGGATTACAGGTGCCCACCACCACACCCAGCTAGTTTTTGTATTTTTAGTAGAGTTGGGGTTTCACCATGTTGGCCAGGTTGGTCTTGAACTCCTGACCTCAAGTGATCCACCCAACTTGGCCTCACAAAGTGCTGGGATTACAGAGGTGAGCCACTGTACCCAGCCTTCCAATCCAATAGCTTTTACAGGTTTCTTTATACGTCATTGGTTCTTCTGCCACAAATGGTTCTCAGGTTTGGTTTTTAAGATGCAACATTGATTTATGCCTAGCCATGAACCATGTACTGTGCTAAGATACTCACTAAAACCTTGCAACTAGTTAGTGAAGAAGGTGTTATTATTCTCATCGCACAGATGAAAATGACACTTGGAGATGTTAAGCAACTTGGCAAAGGTCATCCAGAGAAGCAAGTGTGGATGCAAGTGTGGTGCAAGTGGGGTGTGTGTGTGTGTGTGTGTGCATGCACACACATGTGTTTTAGGAGAGGGATGGGAGGCTCCCTTTTGGCAGAATGCTAAACCATGAACCTGGTCCACTCTGTTTCTCCTTTCTCCCTCTTCTTTACTCTTGATAACTGCAAGAGTAAAGGAGTAACTGCAAGTTAACTCTTGATAACTTCTTTACTCTTGATAATTTCCAGAAAATTTCCCAGGTAAGGCACTATCCCTCTTCTTTTTTACCTTGGCATAACAGAGAATGTAACATCAACAGTATTGCCAGGAATAGCTCTTCCTGAAATACAGCAAATTGTGTTTGCACCAAATGGACCTACCACTTATCCAGGAGTCACTCTGAGCAGCACAGAGGACTTGGCAACAACAATGAGGGATGGCACACCCTGCACCCTCTGTTCTATTGTTTATTTGTTATCACCATGCTGCAGACTCAGGCACTCTTTACACTTGCAGATTTTTCCACTCCATGCAACACAAGTACATAGGTCTGAAGGGCAAAAGGGTGAAGGTGTTCACCATCAACAAGAAGTCTTTATGGAAGAAGGCAGTACAAAGGAGAATGAATAGCAAAGAAGCTGAGTAGACAAGCTCTGAAGTCAGACCAGAATAGTGCAAACCTTGCCTCTGTCTTGGTGAGTCATTCAGCTCATGGTGGCAGAGGCAAGACATGGTTTGTCTTGAGCTGAATGACCTTGGATAAGTTCCTTAAATGTACATAAGCCTTAGGGTTGTCATCTGTAAGATGGAGTTAATAATGGCACCAGCCTCACAAGCTTGTCATGACTACTGAATGACATCAGAAATGCAAAGTGCCTGCCTACACCAAGAACCTAAAAACTGCCTTTTATTATTGTACATCTTCTGTGAGTCATGCTTAGTGCTAAGAATGCATTACATAGCCTCAACTCATACCAGATGGGTAGGGAGACAGGGCACATATATGAAAAACTATCATTGATAATACAAGGTAGAAAGCTGTCACATGAGTAACATAAATGCATGTTATAGAAAATGCAAGTAAGAAATAAACAAAATTAGGAAAAAAATTAATTAGGTTATAGATGGCAGTTCAGAAAGAGCAGGCAACTTTATCAATGTTAAAAGCACTTTTTGAAAGAGAAGTAAAATTCAAGTTTTCTGGTTCATATAGTAAGATTTTTAAAAATAAAACTATGCCACAATAACATTAAGGAAAATAATTTTAACAACAGCAGTAGTTGGCTGGGTGCAGTGGCTCACACCTACAATCCCAGCACTTTGGGGGGCCAAGGCAGTAGGGTTACTTGAGGCTAGGAGCTGGAAACCAGCAGCCTGGGCAACATAGTGAGGCCATATTGCTACCAAAAAAAAAGAAAAAAAAAAATTAGCTAGGCATGGTGGTGTGGCACCTGTAGTCCTAGCTTCTCAGGACACTTAGTCAGGGGGATTGCTTAAGCCCAGGAGTTTGAAGCTTCAGTAAGCTATGATTGTGCCAGCCTGGACAAAAGAGCAAGACCTTGTTTCTTAATCAGAAGCAAAAAACAAACAAAAAACAACAGCAGTCATTAACACTTCAAAGTCACCTTTTACAAGCTAGGCATTTTATACACTAATGAGTATATCCTCTTATTAAATGCTCACAATAACCCTAGGAGGGAGGTACTATAATTTTCCCTGTTTTACAGATGAGAAAATTGAGGTGCAGGAAGATAAATAAGTACCCAAAGTCCTACAGCAGAAAGTGGCTGAGCCAGGACTTAAACCCAGGTTTCCAAGCAATCACAATGGAAAGTTGAAGGGGAGAGGAGACCAGGGGAAGCAGGAGCAAGGGGAATGACAGGCCAACTCTTAGTGGGGGAAATAGACATTGATGACAAGTTAACAGGCCGCTTCTACCGGGAGAGGAATTCAAGTAGAGGAGTTGGCAGACATAGAACAGTGTATAATGCAGATGAAAGGAGGCTTTGAAAGCCAATCCAGACAGCAAAGTTTCTATTTGTTTGTTGTTTCATTGGGCAGAAGACAGGAACAGAAGACGGGAGTCTGACAATTCTATAGTTGAGGGGTTTTTTCAGACTCATCTGCTCAAGAGTCCAGTGGCAGGGAGACCAGTCAGTGGCTAATGGCAGCAGCTCTGAGGAAGGATGGAGTGTTTTTCAGGTGTTCCCCGACTTGCCAGGGACACACAGCCAGAAATCTATCTCCCAGTCTCACCACAGAGCATTGAGAGACTGATCGTCTCCACCCATCTCGCCCTACAGGCTGTAGTACTTCTGTGTCTGTAGCAGGAGGCAAAGTCCTTTGGGAACCATGAAGATTTTTTTCCGCTACCAGACATTTAGATTCATCTGGCTCACCAAGCCACCTGGCCGGCACCTTCACAAAGACCACCAGCTTTGGACACCTCTGACTCTTGCTGACTTTGAAGCCATCCATCGCTGTGAGAGGGCATTGCCTAAAAACTTTAACTTTGCTGCGGATGTGCTGGACCAGTGGTCCCAAAAGGAGAAGGTATAAGATGATGGGCCTCCAGTAGATTCTTGGTGTCCCCTTACCTCTCAGCCTTCCATTTCCTTGTTCTGTGGTCTACCACTCAATTTCAATGCACTCTTTCACCCTCTTGGTTTTGTTTGTTTGTTTTCTGATTGCCCTCCCCTCTCCCCAGGGAAGATCTTAGCTCCTCAGCCACATATGGCTGTGGCTCTGGAGCCTCCTCTGTCACCGATCCCCATGGTGGTTCCTCCCGGAGTTATGCCTCTTTTCCTTCTCTTTTCTGCAAGTCCCACACAACAGCATTTTGTTTTCAAGCTGGTCACAGACTTATCCAAAAAGTAGTAAATTTAGTTTTGGTTTTATGAATACAGTTATCATTGGAGTAATTAGGAGAGAATCAGGTTGACAGGAATAAAGCAAGCAGCCCTTATGCACTGTTTGCAGTGCAGCCTCAGGACAAAGTCTCCGTGTACTGACCCTTACCCCATGCCAGGCACTGAGCTAAATACTTAACCTAGCAGTGCTTATCAAAATGCACTAAAGAAACCATGGATTAGAAGATAATGTTAGGTACTAGACAGACAAGGTATTAAATAATATTGAATCATTCTTCCTGTTAAAAACAGAGGGAAAGCCTTCCTTGAAAGCCATTGGGTCTTTAACACTTAACACTTGCTAAACATTCTCTTGAATAAAGACCACAGGTAGAAGCTAATCATCTCTAGATAAAATGTAATGGCATAGTTTTGTTTTTAGCGTATTATTTTTCAATAACCTGTTTTTAGCAAGTGTCAATAATTGTCCAATAATGGGCTGATTAAATGTACATTCCTTCCTAAGTAAATGTATACACGTAAAAAGGGAGTCAATGTAAAGAAGTATACAAAATAAAGAATAGTGCCGGTGCAGACAGAGCTGACAGAAACAGTGATACTTCAATGACTAAAGGTTGAGAAATACTGACCTATATTATTTCACCAAATCCCCGTAACAACCTGGGAGGTTTACAGACGAGGAACTTGACCTCAAAAAAGCTAAGCTACTTATCCAAGGTCACACAGGACCAAAAGAATATAAACGGAGTCCCTGATCACTACAGAGGTTACATCCACAGGGAAGACACACACCTGTCATATAATAAATTGGAGTCATCTGGAGTATGAGCACAATGATGAAGGAACTCAGAGAAGTTGGTGGGGAAACAAAGAGAAGCCTGAGAAACGCTCACAGACAAACTGATTATGTCAACAGGGCTTTTAGGTATTTGCCAGCCAGAGAAGATAAAAGAAGCATTTTAGATAGGGGAATGAAGGGGGAACAATTTTTTTTCCAGGTAATACATAAGGCAAAGAGGTTTTGCAGTACGGAAGACTCACGTTGTAGAATGATGGGGAAGAAGTTTCCTCTAAAAGTCAATCAATTGATGCCTCCCTTGACCCTGCTCCTTGTGATTTGTGAAAACCACACCTCAGCCTTTGGGTACAAAAAGATGTCTGGTTCCCAGTCAAACTTAGTAGATCCATTCAGGTTATTTGGATGGGACAGAATCTAATTTAAGCAAGAAAGAAATTTATTCAAGGAAAATGGGAGAGCTCACAAAATTGGGCTGGAAGCTGGAGAGTCCATCTCAATGAGGACAGGAACCAGAACAGCTCTCTGGGGATACATAAGCACCAGTAATCCATAGACAAGTTTTGTACCAATCATTTTCTATCTTTTGATTCCTCTCAGAAAACCAAAAAGTCCAGAGAGAGATGGTCTGATTGGTCCAACTTTGGTCAAATGCCCACCCACTGCTCAGGGAAGGGTAAAAGCACCTGAGGAATCCTCTTTTTGAGGCTGTGTCCAATAGGAGAGGAGCAGTTTCCTCAAAGACGAAGTCAGGGTGCTGTTAGCAGAATGCACCAGAACCAGTGCCAAAGGGGAGAAACAGCAGATGCCCCAGGTAACAGTAATCAGTCATGTTAACCTACCCCTCTCTTTCCCATGTGTCCCTGGTCAGACAGGAGAGAGACCAGTGAACCCAGCCCTGTGGTGGGTGAATGGCAAAGGGGATGAGGTAAAATGGAGCTTCAGAGAACTGAGCTCCTTGTCCCGAAAAGCTGCCAACGTGCTCACCAAGCCCTGTGGCCTGCAGAGAGGAGACCGTGTGGCCGTGATTTTACCCCGAATCCCTGAGTGGTGGCTGGTATATGTGGCTTGCATACGAACAGGTCAGTGCCAATATTTAACATTCTAAATCATGCAGAAACATAGAGACTGAAACTCAAGGGTTTTCTGAAATGTCAGCTCTGATTAAAGCTAAGCATACAGAAGACCAAAAAAAGAAGAGTTAGGACAATCATGATGTAATGATAATAACAATAATATTAAGAGGGAGGTATTAGTGGGATAATCATTTTGCAGAAGAGCAAACCAAGGCTCAGGTTAAGAAGCTTGCCAAGGTCGGTCACGCATGGTGGCTCATGCCTGTAATCCTAGCATTGTGGGAGGCCTAGGGAGGCCAATCACGAGGTCAGGAGTTCGAGATCAGTCTGACCAACATAGTGAAACCCCGTCTCTACTGAAAATACAAAAGATTAGCCAGGTGTGATGGTGTGCTCCTGTAATCCCAGCTACTTGAGAGGCTGAGGCAGGAGAATCGTGTGTAACCTGGGAGATGGAGGGTGCAGTCAGCTGAGATCACACCATTGCACTCCCACCTGGGCAACAGTGCAAGACTCTGTCTCAAAAATAAAAATAAAAATAAATAAATAAATAAGAAGCTTGCCAAAAGTCACAACTAGAATGATATTCTATTCAGTCACAGCTAGAAAGCTCTGCAATTAGGATTTAAAAACAAAGCTCTATAAAAGCAAATTTGGGTAGCTATGTCACTTTGCAGTGCTGGATTATCTAGGACATGTTCATCCAGATGATCCAAAATTTACTTCTCTGAATATATTTGGATTCTCCCTAATAAAAAAATACAACAAGAAGAAAATATTTTACAACACCACGACTTATAAGAATATGATTGGCAGATCCCAGTTGAAAAATCTCTACCTTTTTTTCAGACTGACTAAAGTATTCAATGACACACTTTCTCTCAAAGCAATAATTTATAATTTACCCCAAATAAAAATTCCAACAGAATTTTTTCCACTCTAGGACAGGAGTTAGCAAACCATGGCATGTTGGTTGGGCATCTATTTATGTAGGCAGTTTTAATGGAATACAGCCACGCTCATTTATTTATGTACTGCCTATGGTTCTCTTTGTTTTACCACAGCAGAAATCTTCATTTAGATGGAGACACTATGGCCCACAAAGCCTAAAATATCTGGCTCTTTATTGAAAAAGTTTTCCAATCCCTGCTCTAAAATATGACATAAATGTTTATAAGTCAATTAAGAATAAATAAGAATATCAAAGGATAGAATACTGTAAAAAACACAAAGATGTCTATTGCAATGTTAATAATAATAAAAATTTGAAAATAACTAAATAGAAATGACTAAATAATAATAGATGAGACTAAGTTTAGTGGAGGTGGGTGTGTATAAGTGATTAAAATTATGGTAACTCAACTTGAAATGCCACTAATATGATAATTACAAGGATTTCATAATGCCATTGAAAATGTCCTTACTGCCAATGTTAAATAAAAACAGCATTATATAAAATTTGTTTATATAAAATTATTTTGGCATTCACTAAAAAAACTTGCAAATGTTAAACCAATTGTGGGTTGAGAGTGGATTAAAGGTGGTTTGTTATAAAAAATGCGTAATATTGCTTAGTGTAAGTTATGAAATTTATAAAATAACAAAAACCAAACACGCAAGCTGAATGGTTAACGTAAACACTAAATTAAATGTAAAGCAAGCAGGTGAGATTATATTTTCTAACTCAGAATTATTAAATCTTCTATGAAAATATCAAAATTGTACAATACCACATAGTAAAATACTTTGTTTTTTGCTATAAAGTGTATACAGTAAAGCTTAAGATATTTGCTATCTGAAATCCACTAGAAGAAAACTTCCCCCAATCCTGAAGCTAGAGGTCTACCCAGTGAGTACATTCATCACCAGTCTACCAAGGGTAGTAATTATTTGTAAGTCACTGAGAACAAGTGGTTTGTAAAATAAAGAATCTTGTATTTTTATATGGAGTGAACACTTTAAGGTATTTTCTTAATCAACTTCCTTATCCTTATACATTTATTCACTTTCTCAAGAAGGGATGATATTTAAAAGCTTTTGAAATACATTCATAAAATAAAGTCTCCTTCCTACCAATTCAACTCCACATTTTTATATCTAACAAACTTCAGGGAACTCACCAAGAAATAAGTAGTTTGGCTTATAGCACACATCTTGGGAGTCTGGGAAATGTATCTTTGAATCTTTTCGATCCTTTGCCACTTACTGACTTTGTGACCCTTGGGCAAGTTATTATTTATGTAGTGGGATTAATTTTAAGTGAGATATCAGGCACATAATAAGTGCTCAATAAAGAATAGTGGTTATCTGTAATACTTTTTATACACTCCACTTCTTCTCAATAATTCACTTTAGAAAGTACAAACTACCTTCTCTCTTTCATTTAATTCGGCCATGTACGTTTTTCCCAGAATGAACTGGTACTTTAATATCAGGCATCTCCAGCCAGTGTTTAGGATGAAATGAGGAGGTGAGATAAACTAAGCATTGCCAAATAGTCTAGGCAAACCTCGATGATGCCAGACCACTGGAATCCATAGAGTTGAGGGCTGGCTCTGCCACTCACCAGGTATGACCAAATCTCATATTCCATCAATGGACACAAACCACACGGACATGGACCTACCAGGGTTGCTTAAAATAGTAGTCTCTAGGCATCTGTCAATAAAAATATTTAAGATACACATCTTCCCATCTGGGTATAGCTACTTATGTGGTTCTACTGCACTAATGTTATGCATATTATGAAACATCCAAAAATGAGATAAGAGCATTTAAAGAATTTTAGTTTCTCAATTTCTAATTCTTTTAAATTTTTAATATTATTTTAAAAGTTAAGCAGAGATGGGGGTCTCACTATGTTGCCCAGGCTGGTCTCAAACTCCTGGGCTCAAGCAACCCTCCCACCTTGGCCGCCCAATGCACTGGGATTACAGGTGTGAGCCACCATGCCCAGCCAATAATTTTTTAAAATTATATTTTCATTTTTTAGTCCCAATGAATTGTTGAAAAACTCACTTTGGAGACCACTGGTTTTTTTCTTTTGTTTGAGGCAGTCTCATTCTGTCACCCAGGCTAGAGTACAAAGTTACGATCTCAGCTCACTGCAACCTCTGTCTCCAGAGTTCAAGTGATTCTCCTGCCTAGGCCTCCTGAGTAGCTGGGACTATAAGCATGTACCACCTTGCCTGGCTAATTTTTGTGTTTTTGGTACAGACGGGGTTTCGCCATGTTGCCCAGATTGGTCTAGAACTCCTGAGGTTGATCAAGCAATCTAATGATCTCACCTCCCAAAGTCCTGGGATTAAAGGTGTGAGCCACCACACCTGGCAGGAGACCATTGCTTTAGAAGATTGAATGAGATAGTGCTCATGAAATGTGTTATAAGTTGTACAGCGCTATTTAAGTGGAACATTATGATTCAAATGCTATGTTAAAATGTTATATAATAACAGCCCACCATTATAATGTCTACTATATTACAGACACTTATTATTATTATTCCCATTTTACAGATAAGGAAAGAAAGGCACAGAGAGATCAAGGTCACAAAGCTAGTAAATTGCAAGCCAGGATTAGACCCATGGTCTGTCAAACTCTGAAGCTCTAAGGGATCTCTCAGGGATCAGGGTCCTGTGCAATATCCTTGGGGATCAAGGCAGAGGTAGCTGAAGGATGGATTGTGATGTTTCTCCTCACCGAGGCACAAAGCCCAAGTCTTCCACAGCGCAGGGCTTACTAAATGGATAGCAGTTCTGTTCAGTGCAGGGCCCTCTTGTCCTTCCCAGGGATCGTCTTTATACCAGGAACAATCCAGCTGACAGCAAAAGATATCCTCTACCGGCTGCGAGCATCCAAGGCCAAGGGCATTGTGGCCAGTGACGAGGTGGCTCCAGCAGTGGATTCGATTGCACTGGAGTGTCCTGACCTTAAGATAAAACTCCTGGTGTCTTCACAAAGCCGAAATGGGTGGCTCAGCTTCCAGGAGTTATTTCAGTGAGTATTTTTCTCAGCCAATCTACACTGCCAGCAACAACGCAAATTATAGCTACATCTTGGAATCTCTTTGCCTCCAAGGATTCAGAAACACTGTGAGTTGATCTGGGCTCTTATTCAGAAAAGAATTACCTAATAGCCAGGTATGGAGGCTCACACCCGTAATCCCAGCACTTTGGGAGGCTGAGGTGGGTGGATCACACGAGGCCAGAAGTTCAAGACCAGCCTGGCCAAATTGGTGAAATCCCATCTCTACTAAAAATACAAAAATTAGCTGTGTGTGGTGGGGCACGCCTATAATCCTAACTACTCAGAAGGCTGAGGCATGAGAATTGCTTGGAACTTGGGAGGCAGAGGTTATAGTGAGCCGAGTTAAAAAAAAAAAAAAAAAGAAAGAAAAAGAAAAGTATTACCTAATAAATGGATTTAAGGGCAGAAGAAAGGGCTGAAGCTCTGCCTCCATCCTCCTGCTTTTCTGTGGTCTATCATGAGTACCCAGTGTGGGCCCTGCTTAAACCTGGACCACATCTCCCACCATGCTCCCTTTTCTTCCTCAAACATGCCCTCCCTCCCTCGGCACATGCTGTTCCTTCTGCCTGGAGTGTTCTTCTTATTCCTTTTCATGAATGGCTTCTTCTTGTCACATTTTGACTCAAATATTTTATCCTAAGCAAAGCTCTCCTTGACCACACTACCTAGAATAGAACTACAAGCCACTCTATTACATCATCCTTCTGTTTTCTTCATATCACTCACCGCCATCTGAATTATCATGTCCAGTCATCCACTCCCTTATACAGAGTCTTTTTTCCTCCTCTAGAGTAGGGTTTGGCAAATTCAGGCCCACAGGCCAATCCAGCCTGCCACCTTTGTTGTTGTTTGTTTGTTTCTCTCTCTCTTTCTCTTTGGAGACAAGGTCTAACTCTGTCGCCCAGGCTGGAGTGCAGTGGTGTGATGTCAGCTCACTGCAACCTCTGCCTCTGGGTCCAAGTGATCCTCCTTCCTCACCTTCCTGAATAGCTGGGAGGAAAGGCACCTGCCACTATGTCTGGCTAACTTTTTTATTTTTGCTAGAGAGGGAGTTTCACCCTGTTGGTCAGACTGGTCTTGAACTCCTGACCTCAAAGTGATCTGCCCACCTCAACCTTTCAAAGTGCTGGGATTACAAGCGTGAGCCACCACACCTGGCTCTGTTTTTGTAAATAAAGTTTTATTGGAATGTATGCATGCTCATTTATTTACATGTTGTCTATGTAACAACAGCAGAGTGAAGTAGTTACAACAGAAACTGTGTGGCCCACAAAACCTAAGAAACTTGCTATCTGCCCCTTTACAGAAAAAATTTGGCAACCCCTTCCCTAAACCATATGTTGTAAGAAAACAGCGACTTTGATTGGTTTATCTCTAGTTTCTAACACATAAATGGTGCTTAATATTTATAAACGAATGAACAAAAGACATCACAACTGTGGTTTTCCTCCTATGTAAAATGGGGGTAATTATACGTACATATCTCAAGTGTTGTTTTGAGGATAAATTAAATATGTGAAAAAGTGTTTTTTAACTTGTAAAAAATGAGTAAAATGTTGATTAATGGCATTATCCTTCAAAGAGGTGTTGAATAGCTTATGTTAAAAAAAAAATTCTTCCAGAGAAGTTTATAGAAAGAGAAGACATGTAAACCCCACTGAATAATAGAGTTGGAATGAAATTTTATCCTACTAATTAACATAAACCAAATACTATTGGCCAATCCCAAAATTCTTTCCCAAGGGCCACACCAGTGAATACTGCTTGTGTCTTTTATAAGCTGTGTAATCTTGGATAAGTTAAGTAACATTGCTGGAACTCTTTATCTTACCTGTAAAATGGAGATAATGATAGTATCTACCTCATGGGGTTGTAAAGGATCAAATGTGATAAAACATGTAAAATTCTTAGCTTAATGCCTGGCACAGAGTAATTATAAATATCATAGTAAATATAACTGCTATCATTCTTATTATTAATCTTGAGTTAACAAAGTCATTCAATAGTGTAGTGATTCCTAAGATAATGGTATTTATATTATTTGAATAAGCATCTCCATTAGTAAAATACTTTTCAACATACCCTCCAATACACGTATTTATTTATAAATTATATACTTGTACTTTTGTGCATTATACAAACCCCAAAATAAAAATTTTAGAAGATGAGTGAAACAATACAATACTTTTTCACATAACCTCCAATACATGTATTTATTTATAAATTATATCCATGCCCTTTTGTGCATTGTACAAACTCCAAAAATGAAAATTTTAGAGGGTGAGTAAAACAAACAATTAGATCACCTGAGATCTAGCCTGAGTGACAGAGACCCTGTCTAAAAAAAAAAAATTTCATTTGCAATTCTTTTTTCTTCTCTATGCCAGTTGCCTTGCACACTCCCCGAGCGGCAAGCACTTTCACTTCAGAGACTCCTGTCCTAAACAACTTTGCCATAATCTGTTGAGTCCCCAAGAAACCTTAAAGGTGCCACAAAATTTATAACAGATAAAGGACTTTAAATTCATGTGGATTTCAAATGGAAATTTGCACACTTTGGGAGCGGTTTTCAAGATGGGAAAAAATTCCTCATTTTAAACCAACGACTTTGGAGTGTCATAATCCAAAAAGGCCATGGACTATTTCTCTAAAATCTAAATGTCTCATTGCCAACAGCTGGCACACACAGCAATAATGTGGGCTAATTTTATATTTTTAGAGCTGATCTTCTATTCAAGAAGTCGATTTTAAGGCTTCATGCCCTCCTTCTGCCTCCCAGGTATAGAAGTCCATTAACACTTTCCAGAGTATTCACAGTGGGATGAGGGAAAAGGTCACAATTATAAGCCAGCCTGATAGTTCTCTTTTTCTGTCTAGTACAAAGAACCTTGTCCTGTGGGTCCAGGACTCTGGATTCTGATCATGAGGGGGTCAAGATGGTGTTCCAGGCACAGGAACAGCATAACCAAAGATATGGAAGCAGAAACAAACCAACCAACCAAAAAAAAAAAAAAAAAAACACCCTAAGATGTGCAGGGAATGGATTATACGCAGTTTGGTTTAGCTAGAGAACAAAATATAGAGTCACAGTGAAGGCTGGAAGAGCAAACAGAGGCCAGATGATGGGAGATCTCATATGCCATGCTAAATCTTAAACTTGACCCTGTAAACAAGGGAAGCCATTGGTGGATTTTAAGCAGGAAGTTCCAAGGTCAGGTTTGGATTTTAAATTGATTTATCTGGCAGATATATACAGGATTAGTTTGAAGGGCAACAAGCTGGAATCAGAGAGACCATCTTAGAGCCTAATCTAGGGCAGAGATAATAAAAAACTAAATCTGAACTCTGATGAATAGGATGGAGGAAAGGAAACAAACTAAAGAACTAGCAGGACTTAGAGAGTATTGGATGTGGAAGATGAAGGAAGAAGGAGTCAAGGCTGAATTAGGCAATTGGTGGGTGGGTACCATCAGTTGGAGAAAGAGCCAGCAGATGAGATTAATATAGTAAGTTTAGAGTTGGACATACGAGATTGAAGGGTCTCTGAAGATTCAGATGTCTAGCAGGTAGTAGATACATGAGTCTCAGGGACAGGAGGCAAAGATACAAATCCGGAAGTTATTAGTATATAATTAGTTCTGAAATCTGGAAAGACATAACTCAGAACTCAGGTATTTAAGGAAAGAAAGTCAGATAATGGAATGACTGCTTGAAAATCTTCTTGTCACTCACAGATTGTGATATTTTTTCTTTTAGACAGATGGATGGATAGATGAAAGATAAGTAGATAGGTACATAGGTAGATGGATGGATGAATAGACAGATGAAAGATAGATACATATATAGATAGATGATAGATAGATAGATAGATAGATGCCTTCTATCAAAAGGTTTCCATACTGGATTGAGAAATGTTTAAACATAAGAAATCTCCCCACAAGGTATTAGATTCTGTGAAGAAATGCCCCTCTTTAGCCCAACATGTATCGACTTCACTCTATGTATACATTAAAAAGAAAATATAGTAGAATGAATTATCTTTTTATCTTTTAAGGGGAGGAAGCAAGTTATCAAGAAAACGATGCCAATCTTTTATGAAACTATTTTTAAATAATCCTTACTGTTGGCCAGGCAGTAGCTCATGCCTGTAATCCCAGCACTTGGGGATCCTGAGTGATCCTCAAGGCAGATCACATGAGGTCAGGAGTTCAAGACAAGCCTGGCCAACATGGTGAAACTCCGTTTCTACTAAAAATACAAAAACGCGCTGGGCATGGTGGCACACACCTGTAGTCCAAGCTACTAGGAAGACTGAGAAGAGAGGATTGCTTGAACCTGGGAAGTGGAGGTTGCAGTGAGCTGAGATTATGCCACTGCACTCCAGCTTGGGTGACAGAGTAAAACTCTGTCTCAAAAAAGAAAAAAAGAAACCCTCCCCATTTTTACCATTTCAATGACAATGTCACTCATTCAACATCAAGATGAATTAAAACAGCATCCTTATCTCTGTTCTCTTCAACCAGAGAAATTAAAAATATGATACACCAGACAAGTGTGGCAGCTCATGCCTGTAATCCCAGCACTTTGGGAGGCTGAGGTGGGTAGATCACCTGAGAACAGGAGTTCGAGACCAGCTTGGCCAACATGGTGAAACCCCGTCTCTACTGAAAATATAAAAATTAGCCAAGTGTGGTGGTGCATTGCCTGTCGTCCCAGCTACTTGGGAGGCTGAGGAAGGAAAATTGCTTGAACCTGGGAGGTGGAGGTTGTATGAGCCGAGATCACGACACTGCACTCCAGCTTGGGTGACAGAGTGAGACTCCATCTCAAAAAATAAACAAATAATATAAAAATAGGGGGAGAGATCCAAGATGGCCACGTAGCAGCAGCTCAGGATTGTAGCTCCCAGTGAAAGCGCAGAGAGTGAGTGGATGCCACAATTGCAGACGAATTTTTGATGCCCACAGACTGGGAGATTCCCGGAGAAGGAGCCACACGGGTCGCCAGCGCAATTCTTTTGGCCGTCGC
>CAUYQU010038780.1:0-16880 GCA_963574635.1 Cheracebus regulus
GGTCTCATGACGCACACGTGTAACCACGCAGGACGGTCTCATGACGCACGCGTATCGCCACGCATGAATGTCTCATGACGCACGCGTGTCATCCCATCGCAACGCATGACGATCTCATGACGCAAGTGTGTCGCCACACATGACGGTCTCATGACGTAAGCGTGTCGCCACACATGACGATCTCATGACGCACGCGTGTCATCCCGTCGCCACGCATGACGGTCTCATGATGCAAACGTGTCATCCCTTCGTCACGCATGACTGTCTCAGGACGCACGCGTCTCACCACCCATGACGGTCTCATGACGGAAGCGTGTCGCCACGCATGACGGTCTCATGACGCTAGCGTGTCGCCACGCATGACCGTCTCATGGCGCAAGCGTGTCGCCACGCATGACGGTCTCATGACGCAAGCGTGTCGCCACGCATGACGGTCTCATACAAAAAATTAGCTGGGCATAGTGGTACATACCTGTAGTCCTAACTACTTGTGAGGCTGAGGCATGAGGATGGTCTGAGTTCAAGGTTACAGTGAGCTGCGATTCTGCCACTGTCTAGCCTGGGTGAGAGAGTGACCACTCTATCTCTAAAATAATAAATAAATTGGCTACCACCTTGATCTTGGATTTCTCAACCAACAGAACTGAGGGGAAATAAATTCCTGTTGCTCAATCCACTCAGCCTATGGTATTTTGTTTCGGTAGCCTGAATTTATTTAGACAATTTTTTGGTGAAATAATCTACTAATACCTACATGCATTAATATAATATGTGTTATACCCCACATTTTCTTCTATAGAGTAACTTCTCCTTCCCTTTATTATACCAAGAAGAGACAGTATATTAAAGCTGAAATGTACTGTGACTTTGAGAAAAACACAAGCTGTTAATGACACTCTCCATCTGCTGAAAATGACTTCATTGCTAATGTATCATCTTTAAAGAAAAATTTAAAACTTTGTCTTTTTCAAACTATATTTGACAACATACTAAAAATAAAAATATTTTATTATTTTTATTAACCTATAATTGATAACCTGCTAGTCATATTTTTTTGTAGTAAAGTCAATAAATATTAATATAAACTGAGGATTTAGAATTTCTTATTATTATATCATTATTATTTCCTGATCATTAAATAGTCTGACTAAATAATCTATGTGATAATCTATCTTGATTAAGCTCATATTATATACTGATAATCTTCTGCACAGCTCTGATAAGTTTTTTGGATTTATTTATAAATGTACAAATCAAATGTTCTAATGTTCCAAATCAAAGAAGAATGATTTAATAACATATATTATATAATATTAAAACAGCATTAGCTCTTTAGTTAGTTTTTACATGAATGACAAAATCTAGTCTTTTTCAATAAATATAATGTTGTGTATTGACTTCAGCTAGTTATGAAACCATCTGTTACTGACTAGGAATAATACTAATCAAGTGATGTCAAAAGTTATAAATCTCTATAGTGATCTTAAACGTGTTAGTACAGATGCATTTAAAACAAAAACCTACAACAAAAGTTTCAAATGATAATAGTTTGTGGGTTTTGGCCTATAATTTTTTTTTACTTATCTTTAATCTGTCTCATAGTTCCTACAGTTTTGACAGGCAAACCACATCAATATTAGTTTTTGGAATAGATGTCTAAAATAATTATTAAACCAATATGATTAATATTCTTGATTCTTAAACTTCTAAATTAAATACTGTCTCAACCACTTTTAGATCTTTCTTTGGGGCGTGATACATTCAGCTTGAATTGAGGGAAAGTGTGTATTTAATATTTAATATCTAGCAAGAATAGCCTATTATTAGAAGTTAAAATTAGAATGTTTCTTAGATATTAAATTTATTGAAAATTGAACTCAGGAACATCCTTTCCAGAGATGTATAGGGGAAAAATAAACTTTATGTCATGAGGCACCATCATAATGGAAGTTCCATTTTAAAGCCAGAATGAACATTCAGACAGCTTCTCTAATTGTTACCTACTCTTCAAGATAATAGAATCTATACAGTGGGGATGTTTTGAAATTTGAACTGAAATTATTAATATGAATTTCCAGTTTCCAGTTCTGCATGCAAGGAACTTCAAAATCACCATACCACATTAAGAACCAATAAAAATGTAAATAAAATGAAAGTTTAGCAACTCTTCTTAGAACCCTAAGAAGTGAGGTCACAGGGAAAACCAGTATCTTCAAAACATAGAATGTTAATCACAGAGAAATACACAATAATGGAGCAGACACCCTCATGGGAACAAATATGAGGCATAAAAATCTGAACTCCTATTAATGAATTTCTGTAGGCTAAATGTGGACTAGTCTGAGAGTTAAAAACACCAGGGTGACCCAGACAAAGAGGGATCCTTATGCTTTTGTCAGTATTACCTCCAGTATTACACTGGATTCTCACAGTAAATATCAGAGAAATAGACCTTCATGCTTCCTGGAGAGGGAGGAGTAAAAAGGAACCATTTTGAAATATGTCACAGTACTTTATTCTTAACAAGGTCTGCCCTCAGGGAAAACTAGTAAACCAGAGCTTAACATGCTGAGGTTTTATCAGAGCCTAAGGTAGGGGAACAACCAACTCCATATAGCTTTAGCCCTCTGCTTGGAAGAAGAAGAACGCCTAACTCAAGCTCACTCTAGCCATCTCATCTCACATAAGGGAAGGGGGAAAACTGAGAAAGACTTATGAAGTACAAAATCCAAAGGCCTAGGCTTACTGAAATCTGAAACTGAATGATAAGAATGTAGACCATTCCCCATTTTACAATCAAAGGCCTATTTATAGTAGTTCCTTTTGTCTGATGCCTTATAACTAGTGATCAAGAAAAAATTACAAGGCACACTGACAGCCAAAAACACAGCTTAAAAGGAAAGAACACACCTATGATTCAGACTTTTGTGTTTGTTCCCAAATTTTTATGTTGAAACCTAAACTCCAAAGTGAGAATGTTAGAATGCGGGGCATTTATGAGGTGGATGAAGGCTCTGCCCTCAAGAATCAGATGAGTGCTTTAATAAAAGAAGCCTAAGAGAGATTCCTCAAGTCTTCCACTATGTGAAGACACAGCAAGAAGATATCTCCTAAGAATCAGAAAGCTGTTCCAAACCAGACACTGAGTCTTCCAGTTTCTTTATCTTGGACTTCCCAGCCTTCAAAACTATGAGAAATAAATTTGTGTTGTTTATAAGTTACATACATTATGATCTGTTATTACAGCATCCTAATCAGACTAAAAAAGCAAGTCTTAGATTTGGCAGGGATATTGGAATTGTACGACAGGGAATTTAACATAACTATTTTTAATACTTAAGGACACTAATGGAAAAGTCAACAACATGCAAAAACAAATAAGCACTGTAAGCAGAAAGATGGAAATCTTAAGAAAGAAGCAAAAGGAAATGCTAGGGATCAATAACACTGTAATATAAATGAAAAATGCCTTTTGCTATGGTGTGAATAATTGGTTCCTCCAAAACTCATGTTAAAATTTATTTGATGTTGTAACAATATTAAGAAACGGGACATTTAAGAGATTGGTCAAAGAATACTCTCTCTTTATGGATGGAATCAATGCCAGTATAAAAGGGCAAGTTAGGCCTCCTTTTTTCTCTTTTCTTTCTGACTTACGCCATGTATGAGACAATAAGAAGACCCTTGCCAGAGGCAAGCACTTTGATCTTGGACTTCTCGGCCTCCAGAAATCTGAGAAAAGCTTCTGTTTAGTATAAAGCAACCACTGAGGCTGAGCGTGGTGGCTCATGCCTATAATTCCAGCACTTTGGGAGGCCCAGGCAGTTGGATCATTTAAGGTCAGGAGTTTGAGATCAGCCTGACCAACATGGTAAAACCCCATCTCCACTAAAATACAAAAATTAGCCTGGTGTGGTGGCAGGTGCCAGTAATCTCAGCTACTTGGGAGGCCAAGGCAGGGGAATTGCTTGAACCCAAGAGGTGGGGGTTGTGGTGAGCCAAGATTGCACCACTGCATTCCAGCCTGGGTGACAGAAGGTGAAAATTGTTTGAAATGGGAATATCAGAAGGAAAAGAAAGAAACAGAAGAAATATCTGAGACAATAACAACTGAAAGTTTCTTTAAATTAATGTCAGACACGAAAAGACAGATACAAGAAGCTTGGAATATACCAAGCAGGACAATACAAAAATAAGTTTAAGGAAACTTACACCTGGCATATTCTGAAACTACAGATTGAGACAATCTGAAAGCAGGTGGAAGTGAGAGATGGTCATAGATTACTTAAGAACAGAGCAGCAAAGATGAGAATTCCATCCAATTTATTCTTAGAAACCATGCACTCAAGAAGAGAGTAGAGTGAAATATTTAAACTGCTGAGAAACACAAAGAAAACTAGCAACCTCAAATTCTGTAACCTGTGAAACTATTTTTCAAATGTGGAGGATAAATGAAACTTTTTCAGACTAACATTTAGAAAAGTTGTCAGGAGAATGTTAAAATAATTTTTTTATAAAGAAGGAAAAATTTTATGTGTGAATTTGATCCTGGCATTTTGATGCTAGCTGGTTGTTTTGCCCCGTTTTTGATGCAGTTTCTTCATTACGTTGATGTTCTTTACAATTTGGTATGTTTTTGCAGTGGCTGATACTAGTTGTTCCTTTACATGTTTAGTGCTTCCTTCGGGAACTCTTGTAAGGCAGGCCTGGCGGTGATGAAATCTCTCAGCAATTGCTTGTCCATAAAGGATTTTATTTCTTCTTTACTTATGAAGCTTAGTTTGGTTGGATATGGAATTCTGGGTTGAACAATTTTTCTTTAAGGATATTGAATATATGTCCCCACTCTCTTCTGGCTTGTTCAGTTTCTGCTGAGAGATCTGCTGTGAGTCTGATGGGCTTCCCTTTGTGGGTAACCCAACCTTTCTCTCTGGCTGCTCTTAGCATTTTTCCTTCATTTCAACCCTGGTGAATCTGAAGATTATGTCCCTTGGGGTTTCTCTTCCAGAGGAATATCTTTGTGGTGTTCTCTGTATTTCATGAATTTGAATGTTGGCCTAGGTTGGAAAAGTTCTCCTGGATAATATCCAGAAGAATGTTTGTCAAAACTTGGTTTCGTTCTCCCCATCACATTCATGTACACTGTTCAAACATAGATTAGGTCTTATCACATAATCCATATTTCTTGGAGGCTTTGTTTATTTCTTTTCACTCTTTTTTTTCTATTCTTGCCTTCTCATTTCATTTCATTGAATTGATCTTCAATCTCTTTTTTTTCTATTCTTGCCTTCTCATTTCATTTCATTGAATTGATCTTCAATCTCTGATATCCTTTCTTCTGCTTGGTCGATTCAGCTGTTGAAACTTGTGTGTTCTTTGTGTAGTTCTCGTGCTGCGTTTTTCAGCTCCATCAAGTCATTTATGTTCTTCTCTAAGCTGGTTATTCTAGTTTGCATTTTGTCTAACCTTTTTTCAAGGTTCTTAGTTTCTTTGCGTTGGGTTAGAACATGCTCCTTTATCTCAGAGAAGTTTGTTGTTATCCACCTTCTGAAGCCTGCTTTTGTCAATTTGTCAAACTCATTCTCCATCTAGTTTTGTTTCCTTGCTGGTGAGGAGTTGTGATCCCTTGAAAGAGAAGAGGCATTCTGGTTTTTGGCAATTTCAGCCTTTTTGCACTGGTTTCCTCACATTTTCATGGATTTATCTACCTTTGGTCTTTGAAGTAGGTGACTTTTGGATGGTGTCTCTGAGTGGACATCCTTTCTGTTGATGTTGATGCTATTCCTTTCTGTTTATTTAGTGTTTGTTCTAACAGTCAGGCCCCTCAACTACAGGACTGCTGGAGGTCCACTCCAGACCTTGCTTGCCTGGGAATCACCCAGGGGGGCACTGCAGAATAGCAAAGATTGCTGCCTGTTCTTTCCTTACACCTTATGCAAAATTAACTTGAGATGGATTGAAGATTTAAACATGAAACCTAACACCATAAAAAACCCTAGAAGAAAACCTAGGCAATACCATTCAAGACATAGGCATAGGCAAGGACTTCATTTCTAAACAGCCAAAGGCAGTGGCAACAAAAACCAAAATAGAAAAATTGGATCTAATTAAACTTCAGAGCTTCTGCACAGAAAAAGAAACAATCATTAGAGTGAATTGGCAACCAACAGAATGGGAAAAAATTTTGCAAGCTACCCATCTGACAAAAGACTAATATTCAGAATCTACAGAGAACTAAAACAAATTTACAAGAACAAAATAAATAACCACATCAAAAATTGGGTGAAGGATATGAATAGACACTTTTCAAAACAAGAAATGTATACAGCCAACAAACATATGAAAAAAGCTCATAATCACTGGTCATTAGAGAAATGTAAATTAAAACCACATTGAAATGCCCATCAAATATAGAGCTGATAAAGAAAATGTGGCACATATATACCATGGAATACTATGCAACCATAAAAAAGGATGAGTTTATGCTAAAAGCCATCATTTTCAGCAAACTGACACAAGAACAGAAAACCAAATGCTGCATGCTCTTACTCATAAGTGGGTGTTGAACAATGAGAACACATGGACACATGGAGGGACACATCACACACCTGGGCCTGTTGGGGGATGGAGGCACTAGGGGAGAGATAGCAGGGGATGAGGGGATTAGGGAGGGATAACATTAGGAATAATACCTAATGTAGATGATGAGGGGATGGATGAAGCAACCCATCATAGCATGTGTAAACCTATGTAACAATTCTGTACTATCTGCACATGTACCCCAGAACTTAAAGTATAATAAAAAAAGTTCTAGCTAGTAAAATAATAAGAAAAATAAAATAAAATATGTACAGTTTTTGGAAGAAATAAGTAAAACTATCTTTGTTTGCAGATGACCGGATCATCTATATGGAAATCCCAAAGAATTGACAAAAATGACTTAAACTAATAAGAGATTATAGTAATGTTAAATGATACAAGGTTAATATATAGAAAACTGCATTTCTGTAAACAAGCAATGTACATGAGGAATGTGAAATTAAAAGCACACTGCCATTTACATTAGCACACCAAAAAATGAAATAGTTAGGGATAACTCTAACAAAATATGTAGAAGATTCATTTGAAGAAAAGTACGAAACTCTGATGAGACAAATTAAAAAAATAAATAAAAATATAGCTCATGATGATATGTAGTAAAACTCAATATTATCAAGGTGTCAGTTCTTCCCAACTTGATCTATAAATGCAATACAATTCCAAATAAAATTCAGCAAATTATTTTATAAATATTGATAAATTTATTTCAAAGTTCATATGTAGAGGCGTAGGACTCAGAATAGCTAACACAATATTGAAGGAGAAGAACAAAATTGGAGGGCTGATACTACCTGACTTCAAGACTCACTATAAAATTACGATAATCAAGATAGTGTGGTAATGGAATAAAAGAGAAATTGATCAATTTAACATAATAAAGATCACGGATATATACCAGCATAAATATAGTCAATTAATATTTGAGAAAGGAGCAAAGACAACTTACTGCAGAAAAGACAGTCTTTTTAACAAGTGGTACTGGAACACCTGGGCGTCCACAGGCAAAAAAATGAATCTAGACACATACCTTACACCCTTTACAAATTAACTCAAACTGTATCATAGACCTAAATGTGAAGTGCAAAACTATAAAACTCCTAGAAGATGAAATATGAGAAAATTTGTGTAAGTTTGGGTTTACTGATGACTTTTTAGATACAAGACCAAAGGCATGATCCATGAAAAAAAATAATTGATGTGCTGGACTTCATTAAAATTAGAAATTTCTACTCCGTGAAAGGCACTGTCAAGAGAAGAAGATAATGAGCCACCGACTGTGAGAAAATATTTGCAAAAGAAGTATCAGATAAAGGACTATTATCCAAAAAGCCAAGAATTCTTAAAACTTATTTTTAAAAAGATAAAAAAAATGGACCAAATAATTTAACAAATACCTTACCAATGAAAATATACAAATGGCAAGTAGGCATATGAAAAGATGTTACATATCGTGTGTCATCAGGGGAGTCCAAGTTATAACAACAATGAGATACCACTACCCACACATGAGAATGATCAAAATTCAGGGCAGTGACAGCACAAAGCTGGTGATGTCATCAACCAACAAAACTCTCCTTCGTTGCTACTGCTAATGCAAAATTACACGACCACTTTGGAAGACAGGCTAGTGGTTTCTTACACAGCTAAACATTCTCTTACTATACGACCCTGTGATTGCATTCTTGGCCTTTACCTTAAAGAGTTGAGAATGTATGTCCACACACACACACAGACACACGAAAGCAAACAAACAAACAAAATGGCCACATGGGATATTAAAGCAGCTTTATTCATAGCTGTCATAACTTGGAAGCAACAAAGACGTCTTTGGGTAGGTGAATGGATAAACTGGTACATTTAAACAATAGAATATTATTCATCACTAAAAATAAATGAGCTATCCAGCCATGAAAAAACATGGTGAAAACTTAGATGAATATCACTAAAGAAAACAATAGAAATAAGTCTACATACTGTGTGTTTCCAAGTTTATGATATTGTGGAAAAGTTAAAATTATGAAGACAATTGTTGTATTGACAGTATTGTTTACAACAATTACAATTGTAAATGGCAGTATTGCCATAGGCTGGGGGATGCAAAGATGGGAGGGTTGAATAGGCAGAGTATAAAGGGTTTTTAGGGGAGTGAAAATGCTCTGTATGATACTATAATTGTTTATGCATGTCATTATGCTTTTGTCCAAACTCATAGACTGTACATGAAGAGTGAACCCTATTGTAAACTACAGAATTTGAATGATGATGTGTCAGTATAGATCCATCAATTGTAAAGAGTTTGTTACTCTGCTGGGAGATGTTGATAATGCTGGTACTTATGCATGTGTTGGGGGCAAAGGGTATGTGGGAAATCTCTGTATATTCCTATTTTGTTGTGAGTCCCCAAAAGTTATTAAAAATATTTCTCTGTATTAAAAATGGTTATAAATTCACCTAATGCTATTCATTATTCCTGTAATTTGAGATAAATAAAATGTCATTAAAAAGATTTTAAATTATCTAGGTTTTTAATATGGTAAGATAAAGCATAAGTCATATGTTATCTTAGTGAACATAAACAACACTGACTAATTATAAATAGATCATAATTATAAACATATTATAAAATTTTAGGATATTTAAATGTATTACATGTAATTATGTTCCCCATTATACATAGTTCAGTGCTTTTGGTTTCGCCTCTTTTCCTCTTCTCTTTATTTTGGAAGTAACATTTGCTTATACTTTCCTAATATATGAACTTCTAAGACTACTGAATAAACCCTGCTGTGTAAATCAACCACTATGTGACAATTTGTTTTACACAGTTATATTCTCCACTGTAACTATCTCATGTGTTTCACATAGTAGGTGCTCAATAGCTATTGATTAAATGTAGATAATTTGGGATCTATAAATTATGTACTACTCTCTTTCATGCTTCTCACTTGAATAAAACAGATTAAGATATATTTCAAACAAGGCAGGTCAATTCCTTTTGTTCATCTGTAACCTAGTTGAAGTTAATAGACCCAGTGAGTCACTCTCTGGGAGTAAGCTAGTCAGTAGAGAAGACGTCTTAACTCTTTCAGTACAGAGTGGCGCCATTTTGACTTTTGGAGATTCAGTTGCTACTGAAGTCACTTAGGCACTGGTGATCATAAGGTTTATTAAGAAAGCTTAAGACACTGAGCTGACACTTGAATAAATCATATTTCACGTTAATATACCTTTTAACCCAGTTACCATTTGGGAAAAAAAGTGCAGTTCACTGCCAGCACTCACTTAATTTTACATAAACAAACTCTTTGAGGATGAAGTAAATCTGACTAATTTTCAATGTGAAAATAAAATATATTAACTGTTCTTGGAGTTATTTCTAAACAGCAGTTTTCTCTACGCATAATTAAAAAGAAATAGAGGCAGGCACTTTGGGAAGCCAAGGTGGGTGGATCACTTAAGGTCAGGAGTTTGAGACCAGCCTGGTCAACATGGTGAAACCCCATCTCTACTAGAAACACAAAAAAATTAGCCAAGTAGGTGGCGGCCACCTGTCATCCCTCCTCCTCAGAAGGCTGAGGCAGGGGAATCACTCGAACCTGGGACATGGAGATTGCAGTTGGCCGAGATTGCGCCATCGCAGTCCAGCCAGGGCAACAAGAGTGAAACTCCATCAGATTTAAAAAAAGAAAGAAATGTATATGATGTTTGATGTTGTTTGACATTAGGGTTAGAGGCAAGACTATTTTCAGGGAAAATGGGAAATGGGTTAAGAGAAAATGAAAGCACTAGTACAATATTGACAAAAATCTGTCAATTGTAGAAACAAAATGTCTTCAATACTTATTCTCACTATTTTTTAGAATATAAGAATTGGTTGAACAATAAGTAAGATATATGCAAAATTGATTTATCTTTTGAAGAAAATGGCCTATTAATCCTGTTAAGACAGAAAATAAGGATATAATAGTTGATACCTTTTTACCCCTGCTCTCCACACACACACAAAGGGGAGAGCACTCAATTGCATAGCATTTAATATACTACTGGGGCGCATATTTTTTAAAAATAAGGGAAAAACAATAATTTATTTTTTGTCTCCAAAAATCTGTCAATTTAACCACTCCTATATATCAGGCACTTTTCAAGGTTGAGGATATAGCAAATAACAAAAGAGACAAATATCTCAGCCCTTCTCAAGCTTATAGTCTAATGAAGGAGATATATAATAAATGAGATGAATCAGAAAAATTTATACTAAATAAAACAGTCATAAATGTTAAGAATAAAAAATAAAGCAAGGAAAGAAAATCCATGTTGGGACTATATTCAAAGAAGGCTTTCTGAGATGGCCACATTTGAATAAGACATGAAGAAAGTGAGGATGTGAGCCAGGTGGATGGATGTAGGAAAAGTATAATTAGTAGAAGCAACAAGCACAAAATTCCCAAGGGAAGAGTAGGCCTGGCAGGCTTTCAAGTTGCAAGACAGAGCCTAGTGTATTTAGACACAGTGAGCATGAGAAATTATTATACATGTAATTATGGCCAGGGAAGTTAATGGGACTTTAGAGATCATTTAAGAATATATACAGTTTAAGTTTATTTTTTGCTGCTATAATGGAATACCTGAGACTGGATAATTTATAGACAATGAAAATTTATTCCACACCTTTCTGGAGGCCAAAGAAGTCCAAGATCAGGTCACCAGCAAGCTTATTTCTGGGGAAAATCTGGTCTCTGCTTCCCAGATGAATGTTACCACCTCCAATGGGGAAGAATGCTTCTGACTTCACATGGCAGAAGGCAGAAGGACGAGAGAAGAAGTAATTCCTTCTGTCAATCCCTTATATAAAGGCACCTAGTCTTGCTTGTGAGGGAGAGGAGTCCTCATGACCTGTTAAAGGCTCCACGTCTTAATACTATCACATTGACCATTGAAGTTTCAACGCCTGAATTTTGAAAGGGACTTATTCGAAACTTGGAACATATATATTTATATATGAATTGGCTTATGTGATGTTATGTGGTCTGGCAGAGTCTAAAGTTTGCTGGCAGCTCAGCAGGCTGGAAGGTGAAGAAGAAATTGTTACATAAATAGGCCCAAAGTGGCCACTGTGTACTGGCCCTTGTTTAGTTCTCCACAGAAGGCAGGAATGTTATCCCAAAGCCCTGTGACTTCAAAAGACTATCTACCACCATTCTATCAAACCACCTGCTCCAGGGGCAGTGGGTAATGTGGCAACACCAGTGGATTCCATGATCACAGGCCCATTGGACATTTCATTTGCTGTGAAATGAATTTCTTTATCAGTAGCAATGGTGTGTGAATATCATGTCAGTAGAGAAGGCATTTTGTATGTAAACAAATGGTAGGTTTGGCAGAGGCACTGCATATAGGGAAGGCAAATCTATACTCATAGTAAGTATCCATTACATTGAGAACAAAACACTCCTCTTTCCCTTATGGAAGGAATCCAATATACTCAGTTGCAAACCAGGTCGTTGTCTAATTACCCCAGGAAATAGTGTCCTTTCAGGGATTTAGTGTTTGTACTGTTGCTGGTAGACTGGGTACTGGGCAGTGGCTGTAGCCAGGCCAGCCTCAGTGAGTAGAAGTCCAAGTTGCTGAGGTCTTCTATAAATTCCATCCCTGCAGTCATTTGAATTGCAATCATAAAGTATTCATGTTTTAATTTTAGAGTACAACTTGAAATCATTATACATTATTAGATTATTATGCTACATGCCTAAGAAAATTTGGAATTTTCCATTTGGGAGAAATTTAGTTCTGGTTGTACTTCCTAGTATTATGTCCCCTAAATTAAATTATCATAATAACTAAGTAAAGTAAATAACTATAAATGATAATCATTATAGTGCATATTTTATGAGTTAATTATTTTTAAAAATTTAATACTAAACAGATATGTTTTTGGCAAGTTATTTATTCAGACTGCTAGAAATACTTTATATCTATGAAATATGTATACCTTTAATTAGTATATGCATAGCTTCAGAACATATGTAATCAAGGTTGCATTTTTGTTATTAACAAATCTTTTACCACATTCTCTGAAAATATTTTCAGTGTTGAACAAACTGTTCATGTTCAACTCTAACAAGGATTTTGATTAATTTAGTTAAATAAATTATTTAGTTAAAGGAATAATGTCTGCATTTTGCTGTAGATTAGACATTATATAGTTGTATATATTAAATTGAGGTTTTGCTGCTACTGTTCAATTGTTAGGATTGTTATGAATAATCTTTGCAATATTATTTATAATAATCATTCCTCAACTGGAAATTAATCAAAATCTGTGGTAAACAATAAAAAAGTAACTTTGATGATAGCCTAGTATGTGTACCAAAGTTTTGATAAATTCATCAGACCTAACTGATTTTGGTGTGTGTGTGACAAAACAGGGGACTTAAAAGGGCCTCATGCTTTTGCCTGAGAGGCTGAGGAGTTGAGGAGTGAAGACTATTATGAGCAAGATTGAAGGGAACAGCAGGGAGGAGTGTGTGTGTGTGTGTGTGTGTGTGTGTGTGTGTGTGTAAGACAGTGGGTAGGAATTAAGGTTTCTAATTTTAGCATGTAAATTTTATATGCCTATTAAGAACGTGTGTTGTGTATATATATATATATATTGACTAGATGTAGGAAAAAAAGTTAAGGCTGAGGAAACTGAGTAAAGTTTTCTATTTATAGCATTGTAAATAGCATTTTAAATGTATGAGACTAGATAGAATTTCTTAAGAAAGAGAACCTTTAGTTAGAAATGATATAACGTCTCAGGCATCCACAGTCACAGGTTACAGAGAAGATGGGGAATCCACACACACACAAAAATGACAGTCTAGTGAAGTAAGAAACTGGAATGCCCCAAATTCTGAAGAAAGTACATATTTAAAAAAAAATCTGTCAAACTGCTTTAAAAAGTAATTGTACCCTTTTGTATTTTCACCAGCAGTATATTGAAACTGGGTTCCGGGACCTGGGGGAGGCTCAGCCCATCCCTGGTGCTCTGTGTTGGTCCAGGCTCTTGGTACCTCACTCACCCAAGAATGGGAGAGAGAAACCCGCAGAGTGCTCGTAAGTAAATATCAGACCTCGAAGAGTTTTGCAGAAAGTGACTTATTTAAACAGAGAGAGAGATAAAAAGGAGAAAGAGAGAGAGTGCAGCTCTCATGTGTTATGAGAGAGGATCCAGATACGGAGTCTGCACTGAGGTGGGGAAAGGGGACTTTTAACCTGGGAGAAATTCCCGCCCCATTCAATTTTCTCATCCTATGAAAGGAGTTCCTTTAAATTTCCGCTGGAGTGATTGACCTTTGATTTTCTTCCCGCTAGCAAAAGTTCAAGACCTCTAAGATCCCGGATGGAGACATGGGAGTTCTTGCCTTTGAAACTACGCCCCCTTGTGGACTCAGGAAGAGAATACATTCCCTCACTTGCTAATACTAGATATGGCTAGTCTTTAAAATTTTAGCCATCTTCATAATGTAGGGATCTATCAGGGTTTAGTTTTCATTTGCCTACTGTCTAATGACATTGGGCATCTTTTCATGTACTTAAGTTGCAATGCATATGTATTCTTTGGTGGACTATCTGTTCAAAACTTTGCTTACTTTTTAAATAATATGTTTGTTCAGTTTTTAAAAAATCAACATTTTTTTAATCCAACAATTTAGCTATTTTAACAATTAGGGCTATTCAGGTCATCTAATCTTGCCATTGGACTGTTTCCATGTGTAAAATTTTATTGTAACACAGATAAGTCAATTCCTGCTTTAATCTTACAACAGAGTTGAGAAGTTGCAAGACAGATTTAAACTTGCTAAACCTAAAATATTTATCATACGGTCCTTTACAGAGATAATTCTCCAATTCTTGACTTATCAATTCAATTGCTGTAAATAAAATGTTCCTATTATATTATCCCTTTTTATCAATATTTTATTGGTGCATTTTTTAAAAACAGAAGATTATTGGATTAGGGTCATATTTTAATCTACTCTTACAAATCTACTTTTCAGTAGATAATATATATCATGTACATATTTTAGGATCTATTATGCATATATTTGAATACACTTCTATCAACATTTTTTTTAAAGTTTGTTCTTGCTCTTATTTTCCCAGTACATATTGCCTTCTTTTAATTGAATAAAGTTTTATTCTCCTTTTTTTCCCCCCACTAATCTAAAATATGGTTTATTTTTTATTATTGTGGAACACATCAATGATATGTTAACATGTAATATTAAATTAACAAAGTGAAAATTTTTATTATGATCCTTATTAACTGGCCTGAAAATATAAGTTCTTTCAGGTATTTAATTTCTGTTTGACTTTCCTCACTTCACATGCAACTGTTTTCCATTATAGTCATGCACTGACATTTTGGTCAGCAATGGACAGCACACACAACAATAGTTCCATAAGATGATAATTAAAGTATTTCACTGTAATAATATAAATTCATTTTATAGATATAAATATTAATTTATAAATAATTAATATATATAATATAAATTTATATATAACATTTATGTAATATAAATATTATATGTTTTATATTATAGTAATATATAGTATGTAACAAAATATATAAATTTATATTTCTGTAAAATATAAAATAAATAATTCATTTTTTTCATAATTTAATATTTGAAATTGAACAATTGATGATATAAATTTATATTATTTGTATTATATTAACATAAAATTATCAAGTAAAAATAATTACAGTATTTTTTACTATAACTTTTCCATGTTTGGATATTTATAGATACACAAATACCATTGCGTTACAGTTGCTTATATTATTCAGTACAGTGACATGTTGTACAAGTTTGTAGCCTAGGAGCCTTAAGCTATAGTACAGATGCTGGGTGTGTAGTAGACTACACGATCTAGGTTTGTCTAAGTACATTCTATGATATTCATACAATGACAAAATCACCTAATAGCATATTTCTCAGAATGTATCCTCATTGTTAAGTGGCACATGAGTGTACTTTTAGTATGACATTATGATAAAAATACAATGGGATGATTGCCAAGAAGTTAGATTTAAAACATTGAATTGTATTTCTGCGCTGTAGATCCTAGCTGCAAAATTTTCTCTATGAATTTTATTTGAATTTGAACAAATATTTCAAGTTGATGTCCCAAGTGAACACATATATAATTTATTTGGCCTTTAAAACAGTCTAAGTACATTAAATTGAATTACCTTTTCAGTATTTAAAATAGCACCCCAGAAGACCCATTATGGATAGAGTTCTATTAGTTTCTATTGCATAGAAACCACACTTAAAACAATTCTTATGATAATGTATATTTCAATTATTTCATTGCATTGAATCTGATTGATTACACAGACCTAGATGTAAGGTAATAGTTATTTGGACAAAAGGAAAAACGTATGTAGAGTTAAAATTATTTGTCAGTTTTTAATGAGACTCCATTATTCAAGACAGATTCACATCTAAATATAAAATTACTAAAAATAACTTCTTTACTTTCTCTGAATTTCTGAACATAATAGTTCATAACAGATTCTGAATTTTTATAGGATAAAATATGTAAGCCCCAAAATAAGCTTTTTATATTCTGCTGCTTAAATTATCACTTAACTGGAGGTTACTGATTTTTAATGTCAAACTGCACTATGAATCACAAGAAGTAGTGTCTGAGTTAAGAAACACACATGCACAAACACACAGGTGCACATCAAATAAAAACTCTATTACATGCCTTTGAGGAATAGAAATGAGGGACAAGCTTAAAACAAGAAAATATAGAACCCTGTGGTCAGCTTTTTTGGTTGTTTGAGTTTAAGAGTTTTTATTATCTCAAAGAGTTTCCCTTGAGAAACAAATAGTTAAAATCAAAAGTTTCATGAACAGAAGATAAAAGTAAAATGATTAAATGTGGAACAAAATAATATACATAAATTTAAGCATCCTGTCACTAGAATGTCTAAATAAAACCATTTTATGTGGTATTCTAGAAATTTCTGTTTTCTGAAGTGTTTTCTCCTATTTATTAGTTTTGAAATAATGCAAAGGAAAAAATATTCAAAAATGTTTCTCTAAAATTAACTCCAGATGGATTAAAGACTTAAACATAAGACCTAACACCATAAAAATACTAGAAGAAAACCTAGGCAACACCATTAAGGACATAGGCATAGGCAAGGACTTCATGAATGCTATGTTTTTTCTAAAACTCTTCTGTTGGCTGGAATAAATGTGACCTCTGTCTCCTCA